>JZLH01S0554469.1:0-12084 GCA_001188425.1 Eucidaris tribuloides
CGATTATTTGTATGTGATAAGTTCCCTATTATTTGTGTAAACTGTGGCCAATGCAATTTAATATTGAAATTAGATGATTATTATTTAGGACCAGTTATTTGTATTGCGTGCCATGCCAAAGCCAGCTCTTCGAGAACATTTTTGAGTAATTCATTTTCTTTTCGAGATTTTAAACAACTTATTTAAACTAGCTAGAGCAGTTCGACTGCGCGCAGTCGATGGGTATGCCTCCGCAGCCTGCACTCCCATCCAATTGATGTAATTTGAAAAGCTTCAAGTTACCATGGTAACAAGACCAATTAGATGAATAAGCATAATGATATGCCCATGTGACCTTTGACCAAGTTACAGTAAAATCCAATTTAAGCCGCTCTCAAGTTATCGCGGTAACGAGCCGAAATCGACATATTTAAGGCCCGGTGACCTTTGACCTCTGACCTTTCAACTCCAAAATCGAATCAGTAAATTGGTGCCTTATATAAGATACTTCTCCCAAGTTACATCAAAATCGGAAAAGTCATACTCGAGTTATCACAGTAATGAGCCCAAATCAGACATATTTAAGGGATGACCTTTGAGCTCCAAAATCTAATCAGTTTATTGGTGCCTCATAATACATACTTCATCGCAACTACATTTAAAAATCTTGACAGAGGCCGTTCTCAAGTTATCATTGGTAACGAGGCCCAAATTCAGACATTTTTTAGGTCGGTGACTTTGGACTTTGATTTCAGCTCCAAAATCTATCAGTTTTATTGGTGCCTATTATATAAATAACTTCACAAGTTTCATCCAATCCGACAGCCGCTCTCAAGTATCGCGTTAAACGAGCCAAATCAGACAGTCATTTAGGCTGATGTACTTTGACCTTTCAGCCCAAAATTAATCATGTTTCATTTGGTGCCTCATAATACTACTTCACCCAAGTTACATGGAGAATCCGACCGCGACGCTCTCAAACTCGTACGCATCTGCCGGATACGAGCCAATTCACGACTATTTTTAAGGCCCGGCTGACCTTTAACGTTTCCGCTTCACAAATCTAGATTGCAGTTCTTGCAGTGCTCATAGTAATACGTTGGTCTAGTTACATCAAATTCGATAGGCCGAGTCTCAATTATAGCCAACACTAATGTAATTGCGGATAACGATGTATCAAATCTAATAATAATTTAATGGCCCCTCTCTCGGAGTGACCTTTTATTCTCTTTTTGACCTATCAGCAACCAAAATCTAATCAGTTCATTTGGTTGCGTTGATAATACATATTCACCAGGTTACATCACCAATACCGACAGCCTTCACTCTCAAGTTATCCCGTGGTTGGTAGGTTAACGAGACCAAGATCAGACATATTTATGGCCCGGTGAGCCATTTGACCTTGGCCTTTCAGCCCAAAATTATCGAGTTCATTGGTTTCTAGCTCATATGTACATACTTGGTCCTAGTTACATCAAAATTTTTTGCCGGGGAATTGTGGGAAAGTTTAGTTATCGGGTAACGAGCAAATCAGACATATTAAGGCCGGTGTGATACTTTGACCTTTGAGCCCCAAAATCTAATCAGTTTCATGTGGTGCCTCATTAATACTACATTAGCACCAAGGTACATACAATCCGACAGCACTCTCAAGTTATCACAATATGCGTAATCGAGCCAAATCAGACATATTTAGGCCCGTGACCTTTGCTTTCAGCTCCAAAAAGTCTAATCAGTTCGATTGGTGGCTCACTAGTCATTACTTTGGTCTAGATACATCAAAATCCGATTTGGGGTTCTCAAGTTATCGCGTAACGGCCAATCAGACAATATTTAAGGCCCCTAGCTACCCAGGGTGACCTTGACCTTTGATATTCAGCCCAAATTAATCAGTAGTTGGTGCCTCATAATACATACTTACAAATAACATTGAAATCCGCGGCACGCTTCAATGGGTATCGCAACGTAACTGGCCCATTTATAGACATATTATAACGGCCTGTGACCTATTGAACCTTTCAGCCTTCCAATAATCTTAATCAGTCATTGGGTGCTTTAGTACATACTTGGTCCATAGTTACATCAAATTGATCAGGGGTTTCAAGTCTATCGCGGATAACGCAAGCCAATCAGACAATATTAAGGCCCCCAATGGAACGAAGGCCTCGCATTTATCAGCCAGACTTCGTGACTTTGACCTTTGAGCATGTTAAGGCCCAAATCTAATCAGTTCATTGGTGGCCTCATATACATACTTCACCAATAAATGACAATCGACAAGCCGCTCTAAGTTTATCGCTGGTGGTAGCTGAGCCAAATGCAGAATAATTTAAGGCCGGTGACTTTGACCTTTCAGCTCAAATCTAATCAGTTCATTGGTGCTCTAGTACCTACTTGCGGTTTATAGTTTAGCGATCAAAATCGTAATCATGGAGGATCCGTTCCTCATTGTTTTATCTTGCCTCCTCCTCCGGGTTAACGAGCCAAATCAGAGCATATTTTAAGGCCGGCGTTGACCTTTGACCTTTGAGCTTTCAGCTCCAAAATCTAATCAGTTCATTGGTGGCTCATAGTACATACTTGGTCCTAGTTACATCAAAATCCGATCGGGGGTTCTCAAGTTTATCGCGGTAACGAGATCCGGTAACGGACGGACGGACGGAAGGACGGACGGACGGACGGACGGACGGACGCACGGACGGACGCACGGACGGACAACCCGAAAACATGATGCCTCCGGCAACTTCGTTGCGGAGGCATAAAAATCAGTCTGAACGAATGACACATTTTTTTTCAGGCCGAGGCATGGCAAAACTCTAAAAAAAATTTTCAATAACAAAGAATTTCCATGTAGTGAATTTATGACCATAACGTAAGGAGCTACCCTGTAATACATGTATGCTCTCTAATTTTGCTAACTGAAGGGCAATTCCACGGTTACTCACGTTACATTTGAAGGCATTTTGATTCACTTGTTGATCTCTTGCAATATTATTAATGGTAGATAGCTTAAAGTCTTTATGCCAACACAAAGCATACATGTTGCTTCTGATTTGTGCAAAATAAAAATTTGAGAAATTAAATTGAACTGTATGAAAATCATTGAAATGTCTCGGTTACTCACGTTACAGAATTTGGACATGCATAAAATGTTAGAAGGACTTAATTGAAATATTTCCTCATGTGGAGCTCTCATTCCAAAAAGTTGTACCCTTATCAAAGCACTGTGATAGAGAGTCACAAACTGACTATATGCAAAATATAGTGGGTTACCTTATTTTTCTATAAATTACGGGTACAAGAACATTGGTTACTCACGTTACTATTACTCACGTTACATTTTGTCCGAGGACATACATGTATTTTCTGGGTTATCTTCACGTAAATAGATTTTTATTGGAAAAGCAATACATTTATCATTGCAGTATTATATGCTTAACACTATTTCATGGAAAAAACGGAGAAAAAAATGATAATTTTTCATAAAACTTAATAGATTTATAAATTATTCACAGTAGGTGGAGCCTGGTGCCACCTGTGGCATATTGTGTATGGTTGCCGATTCTTCTAGAAGGCAGCATTAGAGAAGCAAAATTTGGGGTAGAAATAATGACCCCCATTGTTTCTTCATAAATCATAGCCAATCAAACCAATAAAATGTAACATGAGTTGAGATATAGCCAATTTATGTAGTGCTTGGTTTGTCCACCAACCTGTAGAATTGCCCTGAACACTTTTATTGCATTGATGTCTCCATTAGGATGGCAATCATTTGTACTCTTCTATTACAACCTAACACCTTTGAAATTTCTTCTGTTTTTTCATCAAGACAAATTCATAATCAAAATATCAGTCCAAGTAGCTATGAATATTTACAATTGGCAGTTCTATTCAATTCCTTCCTTAAGCCGTAATCCTTACACGTAAATGTACCATTTGGCCAGTGTACAGACTACAGACTACATTACAAGTTAATAAAAGAGTTTCTTTCTTGTCCACTATATATTATAGTCTGGAAAACTGTCCCAAAAGAAAAGAAAAAGGAACAATGCTGAAAATTGAAATTGAGAAAATTTCTTGCGTGGTCCGGATTGATAATCAAGCTATTATTACAATAACATGGAGTGAATATAAAATTACAAAATGCATTTGATATGATCCTTGTAGAGGTACATTTAAAAAAATAAGTGATTTTTTAGACCAGATTAGCTATTTAGACAATTCTCAAGCAATATCTTCTCATCAAAATGAAGAAAAAGTTGTCAAAATTGACTTTTTAATCTTATTTCCCGCTTTTTGCTATATTTACCGGACGGCCTCTTATTTCCCGGACGGTATTTACCGGTAATTACCGCCGGTATTTCCCACCTTTTATATTTCCCGCCCAACCCTGCGCCAGAGCAAATGTCACGGAACCCTGTCTCAAATTTATGGTATATATCCAGTTGCCAGAAAAGCAAGCATATCTTCACAATAGGCAATATCAGCAACAAACTGAACTCCTTGGCTAAGGGAACCACATATGCCCTATGTAACTTCTATGAGGTTTTCAACAAGTCAACAAATACTAGGGACAGTGATTTTCTGTTTACCAGTAAATTGAAACAGAAAATCCAGTTTGGTTCTATACTTTTCATGTGAAAATTCATGGGATTCACCTTTGCAAAACAGAATTCATGTTTTTGCAGTGTACATTTTCTATGACAAAATGGAATTTCCATTTTTAGATCAAGTTGAAACGGAATTGCAGGTTTTCAGAAACGGAAAAGACCATTTTTTGACACGGAAAATCACTGTCTCTAAAATACAAGCTTGAGTCTTTATAACCTGAATTGCATTCAATTTTCTAGGGTGGGTAGGTTGAACTAGCTTTCATCTTTCTAGGATTTACCGAAAGGATACAGCAATAACGACAAATACCAAAACACTAAACAGTATAATTGCATTTTTTTGCTTGTTTTTATTGAATATACACATTATATACACTATTCACACATTTAAGAATATAAATATTTTGTAGTTTTATTATATAACAAGTCTTGGCTATGCCAACTTTGAATACCATACCAGTACGAGGTGCGTTTGAGAAGTTTCAGGAGAATCAGGACTGTTGTCAATTTGTCACAAAAGAAATATTTCAAATCCAAACTACAGTACAAACTATGTATTTTCTCCTTTGAAGGAACCCCACTGCAGTCAAATGCACTTTTCCATCATCCTATGTTACATCTCCAGTAACTCATGTAAGGATTTTTCTGGGATCCTCTGCAACTCCATCATCTCGGCAACTTGATATCATCCACGTCTGTAAAATGGGTCCACCTGATGACCCCCTTGAGCTTGGAGGAGAGAGAGAAAAAATCACAGGGAGCCAGGTTGAGTATGGAGGTTGCTCCAGCAACCTTTCGGCCAGGAACTGTCAGATGCTAAGTGCAATGTGAGCAGGCATATTGTCACCGTGAAGCAGTGCGACGTCGCCAAGGCTCAGTAAAGCAAGACAAATGTAAACTCAAGATATGTTGATCACATTCTTTGATGCAAGGGGCGTTGTCTCCACAGCCAGTCCTTGCCACTGAGGGCCAGATAATTTACCAGCATGTCTACGTAGAGATCCTGCGGCAAATGCTTTGTTCGGTGCTCTAGGAACAGGCAGAAAAACTTGTGGCTGGTTCATCATGACAACACACCTGCTTACAATGCCTGGAGCATCTAACAGTTCCTGACCGATAAGTAATCGTCGGGCTGGAGCAACCTCTCTACTCACTCAACCTGGTTTAGTGGGATTTTTCCTCTTCCCCAAGCACAAGGGGTCCTCAATTAAGGGCACTCTTTTGAAGACGTGGATGACATCACAATGGCAGTGACGAGGAGCTGCGGAGGATCCCAGCAGGATCCTTCCAGGAGTGCATGGGGACTTGTCAGAGATGGATGGGAAAATACATTGGACTCCAGGGGGTATTACAGCAAAGGGAAAAAAACTTGTGCATGTAGTTGGATTTGTACTGCTTTCATGACACCAGTCCTGGAACCTTTCAAATACACCACATATATACTGCCCCCCCCCCCCCATGACAAAAGGGCATAACTAACTTTTTTTTTTTCTAAATTGAGTTATATAGTGTAGGGGACTCAGTACATCATGTCAAACATGCAGAACTAAAAAAATATTAATTAGAAGTGTCCCTTTGTTTCATAATCTGCTTGTTAAAAGAACACTGAATAGGGCTTTACGTGTTGAACAAAATACATTTTGCTCAATATCCCCAAAACACCAAAATGTCAATTATGCCCTTTTGTCATGGGGGGCAGTATAGCTGAATGACTTTTACTGTACATGTATACCAAAGCTGACTAATTGCTGAGAAATAACCTTTAATTTTTGTTCACTTTTCTTGATATAAGATGGAGTCTCATGCCTTCGTATACACGGCACATATGGCCTTATAAAATGTCTAACAGAAGCTGTCACTCCAAACAAAAATTTCCTGTGTAAACTTAAAAATTTATACCAGCTGTTGTTTTTCCACGATGCACGACTCACAAAAGAAATGCGCACAGTGTTTAACACTGATACTGATGTATATAATTATGTAAAATCTGGAATGTAGTTCGCTATATAATTTAAACTGTGTGGTTGGATACTAGTTATTCAGAAATGAAGACTGCAGTGCAACCATGAATACATGTATCAGTTCGAAGCTGTGGTCCTCAATGAATGCAAGTCTTAGAAATGTGTTGCCATTCAAAGAATGTATCATGCTCCGTCGTCTATTGCCATTAAAGAGGCATAGTCTTTGTACAGGATGCACCCCTTCTCTGGATCTACAGCTGCTGATAACATTTCTTCCAATTCTTCTTGGGTGAAGGGTTCCCCTTTGGTATCAAGAAAGAAAGAAAAAATAAATGTAATCAAACGATGTCCATTTAATGGCATTTTCTGCCCCTTTTTATACAAACCCAATGCAGATTTTTTGTCTTATCAAAGCTATATCCAAGAATTAAGATATGGATGAAAGTGGGCACTGACAGTGCTGTAACTATAAAGAAGCTGCAACAATTACTTTTTTAATACATGATTGAGTAACATGGTGCTACAAAGCAATTTGATTTGCAACATACTTAATACAAAATAAAATATTTCTAAACAACTCATCACCTTCCATATGAATGGAATTACAAACAGCTTAACATTTTAATAAATTGTTCCGGACATACTTTATTTCAATGACACAGCAAAAAAAAAAAAAAAAAAACACACTCGACTGCAAGTTCTACATGGAAAATTTAGCATTAGGAATCCATATCCATATAATATATCAGATGATATGTACATACCTGCCAACCCTGACAGCCAAAAAATAGGACCAAATCATTTCAAAAATTGTAAAAAATAGGAACATTCCTGAATGCCCTATTTACTACAGACAAATTTAAACAAAAACAAAGGGGTTAAAATTGCTCTTTTCTTTTCCCAAAAATATTAATATTCCTATTTAATAGGAACAGTTGGCAGGTATGTATAATGTATTGATCAGAATGAATTGACAATGACAAGAGTTGATGGACATTGGAGAAAATTTGTGCAAGTCACTCAGGAATTCTAGCAAATGCAGTCCTTGAAAATTAAAACATGTTTCTTGTAATATCCCAGGAATGATTAATTCACTGCGTATCAAATCAACTAATAACTCCTGCTTTGTTTTGTCACTGACACCCACACAAGACAACTTCCTCACTTGTGCAATTGACGATAACCCTCTTCAATAAGTATCATCTGAGCCCCAAAGTCCTTTATTTTTGAGGGGTTAGTGTGGAAATGGTGTGACAATTGAAATATATTAGTTACCTTCTTCAGACATATATTTGGTGAGTTCTTCTACTGTGAGGTATCCTTTCTTTTCAACATCCAAAACTTCAAATGCTTTCTGGAGTTGATCCTCTGGTGATGGTTTGAACCTACGAGGAAATAGTTGAAACATAATTATCTGAACAGTAGTTCACACTACTACATACAGCACAATTGAAGCGAGGCATCAAAATTCATAGTTTGTTATTGTTGTTGTAAACATTACATGATCCATATTACTCAATTTCTAAGAGTCCCACAGCTGAACATCATTTGTTCAGCTTAAAATAAAAATCTTTACAATGGTAACCCAAATCATCCATATTTGTACTTGTTTCAAGAATTTACGTCTGAATTGTTCTTTTCATTATACAGAATTCTTTCAACATTTTCACATGTACCACTTTCTAGAAGTCCAAATCTGATGTGATCTTTGGAAAAACAGATAGGTCTTCACAGTTAGTTTGGACCCACGTCCAGGAATGAAAATGTGCATTTTAGCTTTGTAGGATGTTACAACTGTAAAGGTTGCACACACTTGACATAAATTTCTAGTGAACAGGATAACAGAAGTTGATATTTATTCCTCTCCGGTTCACATTCAACTTACTTTCTTTCCATCAGTACCGTGGTCATTATTGGTTTGAAGCGATCAAACCGGATGTAACCAGTTGGTTCCTCCTCCTCCATCTCAGCAAGGAGATCATGGAGCTCCCCTTCACTCGGACAGCATCCCAAGGACCTGATTATTGTACCCACCTCCCTGTCAAATGTCAATGCAAAAGAACACGGTCAAAATGAGACATTTCCAGACAAATGATACCTCTTAAGTAGTGTCACGAACCAGCAGCACATACTGCCTGCAGTTTTTTTGCATTACATATTATGACATACTGAGCTACATTTGCATCACATTACATGATAACATGGAATCTGATGTTGAAAGCTGGTGAGTTTACATTTCGCTATATTTTTTTTTCAATCTTTCAAATTTGTCAATTTGCTCCTCAAAAAAACTAATAAAGAATATCACACCATTCTAAAAAAAAACAAAAATATAATTCAGTTGCCTTGCTTATTTAGCAATTGAACTTACTCTGCGATTATAAGTTACTGAACTGTTCATAATCAATGGTTTGCTTATATTTTTCACCTCAGAATCTAACGACAATTGATTCATGGGTCTGCTGAATTCTTTGAAAAAAGCTGTCCCTGAATCCAATCAAGAGGATGATTGAGGATGTGTGCATGCTGGTTTATGAATATATGTGACCTGTCACCACAAATCGATCAATAAGTTGCAATGGAAGTTTTCGTGTAAATGCAGTAAGTAGTTGAGTTGGAATGCAAAAGTTGATTCTGGGAATCTGGGACTCTGAAATTTTCTACAGGTACATATATTGATCTTTTATCTGACCAAATTTGAGGACCAGAAGTGATTCAGAAGTATGATTTTTCTTGGATTGAACTTCGACCATGTTTTTGCAGGAGCTTGAAAATTTGGCCGAATTTGATCTTCACATCGCGAGAGTACCCATAATATAACTCTGAATATAATTGCTTGTTATTCAACATCATCAAGTCCCCCTGTAATAATTTTGTATCACCACAAAACTGCTTATAAACTATTCATTGATGATACTTGTAAGAGCTAAAATGGATTGTCCAATCCACAATCCTCATTTTGAAAGTAACTAGTTTTACCACGCTTTCTATGGAACAGTTGTCAAAGGCCTTCGCATGAATGGGCACTATCTTTGCAGCAGTTTTTCTTCACTTTCCTGATATTGGCTTCCATGATAGTCCAAACTTGTCAGCAGGATTTTAAATGGGTTTGCTTCGTCCATCCTAGACAAATTATACATCATTTGAAAGCTTGGAGTCTCTACTTTAAGACAGTATGAAAAACACAAAATTTTCTGTTTTTCCGACTTACAATGCGTTTTGTGATGACAGGTCACATATTTAAAGGCAAAACTAGGAACTTTAATTATCTAGAGAGTCTAAACCTGACAGGCAACCTCGTGAAGAGAACGGTACATGCATGATGAATATCTAATTTATTACCGGTAAGTATTACTACAAAAATAACAATTAACACCTGAAGGAGTGGTTCAAGACAAAATTTAATTCCTTCATCCTGTTGTGATTGCTACGCCAAATAGGTGTCTCCAGCACATTTACTCATCTTCAAACTGCTGTCATTCATTTAGTAATGAATACACTTTAATTACTTCGGCCAATGGAAGTGAAAGTTGTTGAATAGGACAATGGATATCAATTAAAAAGAGACACTACCATCAAACATGGGACTTGGTTTCCACTCCACACAATCAGTCAATAGTCAGTCAAAGGTTAATTAAATAATCAAAAATTTCACCAGTTTTCCCACTAATGTGTTAAAAGTAAATGACATGATTGGAGGTAGTCCTCAACTTGGGATGAAACTTTTCCAGAATCAAGTAAACCATACAAGGATTCTGCTGTGAAAATCTTGTAGTCAAATGTTGACTGATTCTAAAATAACTAATGTCAGTATCACCCGTGGCTGGCAAACCTGTTGTGTAGCTCTCTATGGCTTCTATTTCTATTTGGGGCTTGAGAGAATTAAAATACTAGTATGTTCATGCTTGATTCTCCTAAAGTAAACAAGTTACAGACAAATCCTTCCAGCTGGCAGATCCACTACATCTGGTGTATAGTTGGTATATAGGCCTACTTCAACTCATTTGTTTCTTGGGGCATTTTCAAGTGTTCCCAATCATGTCACTAACCTTTATTCTTTAATGATTATAAAGTATCAATATAGCACAGGAAGACAAACTCCTTTAAGTATTTGACAACATGTGAACAGTGAGTGACAATGGTACAAATTACATGTATTGTATGAATGTATAAATACACATCAATAAAAGAAAGTATTATTACCTCACATCAACTGTTTTGTTTGACTCGTGATCAAAAATATCAAATGCATCTGTTACTTTCTTCTGTATGTCAGCCAAAAGTGACTCTAGAGAAATAAGACAAAAGACATTAATTATACAGCAGATAATTTGTTAAGCCAAAAATAATAATTTTGCAGTGTCACAGTTTCAATTGTACTTTTTATGGAAGAAAGCATCAATATAGACTCTAGAATATACAAACAGCATAAATCCATTAAGTAGTATGGTAAAGAGTTTTTCTACTTTATTTTACTTGATAATGACAGAACACAGAATTAAAGGTCCAAGACCTCTACTCGCATTTTCACAGTGTTTTTTCATGAAAATTTGTGTGCGAAATCACCCATCCATTTTGTAGAAGTACTGTCACACGTGTACTGGAGGTCTGGCTGAATGTGGTCAATACCATCCCCATATACGTGGGTAACAAATATGTTACCCACGTAAAACTGTCTGAATACATGGAGGGTAGGGTGAAATTATTTGAAACATATTGTTTCTTTTAAAATTTCTTTACCAGATTTGTATTACTTACACTGTTATTTTTCACCTTGTTCACTTACAGTTGTGAACAACTTTCTTGCTCTTCTTTTTTCGGCGTAATTTTGTCCTTTCCTTCTTCCCCAGTACCTCCACGTACGATCGCCAGTCAGAACAACCCTGCAGACAACTAGTCTTTTACCCAGGTAGTAACAATCCATGTAGGATAATAAAGCACGCTTAATGCAATGGGGAAATAGTGAATGATTAAAGAAGCTATTGCCATGTTAAATTACGATAATTACAGTAAATTATGTTGGGAATTTAAACGGACATTTGCTTGTACCCGTGTATTAACCGCACCCCCTTTTTTCCGACTTTCCCGACGGAAATAAGTGCGGTTTATACACCGGCAAATACGGTACATATATTATTTAATTACCCTTGTATTTTGGATTGATTAATTGATTCATTCACTCATCTAACCATTAATACAATGTACATTATTTTTCTTTATTTTCCTATGTACAAACTACTATTAATTTGTTAACATATCTGTTTTATTACAGTTATCAGACTTCACCCGATCTGAGATTGACATGGCTTCAGAATATGGCTGGCAAGCACACAGAGCACGGCAACCACACAGAGGCCGCTGCCTGCGTGGTGCACTCTGCTGCCCTCGTTGCCGAATACCTGCACATGTTGGAGGATCGACCCTACCTCCCAGTAGGGTGTGTGGCGTTTGAGGTGAGAGTGTGCAGCAGCCACGAGAGTGATGCATGCATGTACATGATGCTGCTTCCAAAATTTGGGATTATTAACAAATGA
>JZLH01S0554569.1:0-11313 GCA_001188425.1 Eucidaris tribuloides
TATACTGCCACAGGATAGATATGCATGAATGAACATCACCCATGCATTTCCACCGCGGTGGAGTAGGTTAGATCTCCACGCAGTATGTTATATAAGAGAACTGAAATGAGCATGGTGAATCCGGTTAAAGGTATTGGCTAACATTTGCCACAGTTAAAAAAAATCTGAGCTGCATGATTCCCCATGCTACCAGTGTCTTTGATGAGGTCTAAAAATGAAGCTCTGAAAAAAATTGTATTTCAAAATGATTATTTAGTGCTTTAAAAAGGTGAAAATCGTAAGTTGACCAGATTCACTTGCCC
Organism: Eucidaris tribuloides; assembly: GCA_001188425.1. NCBI lineage: Eukaryota > Metazoa > Echinodermata > Echinoidea > Cidaroida > Cidaridae > Eucidaris > Eucidaris tribuloides. Next base: position 303 of record JZLH01S0554569.1, read on the forward strand.
ATTTCCTCCCATAGACTTACTGTGTGTACACCTAGGTTAATAAAACTCGCCCCGAGTTTTATTGTTTATTCATGTATAACTTGTCATTGGCAGTGTAACTTTCCAAACCTTTGTATTCTAGTGTGTTTATTTGTCCATGTGAACACTACTATGTAGCTCAGATATCAAAGTTTGACAATTTTTTAAATTGAAGCTCCACAATGTTAGCCTATCACTTTAACCTGAGTACTCGTAGATTTTCACCTGTTTTTAAGCACTGAATACACATTTTGAAATTTTTCAGGGCGTCATTTTTAGACCTTGTCAAAGGCACTTAGGGTATGGAGGATTATGTAGCTCACATTTTTCCAAACTGTGGCCGGGAACTGTGGTCATTGTTAGCATGTGTCTTCAAATCATGTATTTTCAGGCGTTTGCCCAATTCAGTAGTCTGGATAACAGACTGCAACTGTAGATTTCACTCACGTGTTGAACTTTATTCACGTGATTAAGTTTTGTACATTAATTACGTCTGGTAGTCAGGCTAATGTAACGGCTACTTGAATATCAAATTCGCACATATCACTTGATTATTACCAACAAGCCTTATTTTTAGTGAAACTTTACCTTACAACCCCATGTCTTTGGGAACGATAGGCCAGGATTGATATAAATTAATGTTCTTTACTGCTTACAGCAGCAAGGAATATATATGGTTTGCTTGATTAGCTTTAAAAGATGTTCATTGCATTCTGCACCATTTAAAGTGATAGGCTAACATTGTGGAGCTTCAATTTAAAAAAAATTGTCAAACTTTCATATCTGAGCTACATAGTAGTGTTCAAATGGACAAATAAACACCCTAGAATACAAAAGTTTGGAAAGTTACACTGCCAATGACAAGTTATACATGAATAAACAATAAAACTCGGGGCGAGTTTTATTAACCTAGGTGTACACACAGTAAGTCTATGGGAGGAAATGGGCAAGTGAATCTGGTCAACTTACGATTTTCACCTTTTTAAAGCACTAAATAATCATTTTGAAATACAATTTTTTTCAGGGCTTCATTTTTAGACCTCATCAAAGACACTGGTAGCATGGGGAATCATGCGGCTCAGATTTTTTTTTTTAACTGTGGTAAATGTTAGCCAATACCTTTAATCATACTTTGGTTCGTAGATGGATTGTGTTAGATCGTATGTGTTTTTTCACCAAATCGATAGACTCAGAGGTAGATCCAAACCTTCAAAGTATGACCACTTAAGAAGAGAAACCTGGAGGGTGTTTCATAAAGCCGTTCGTAAGTTACGAATGACTAACGCACGATTGGTGATACCTTCTTGTGCTACATGTAAATGCATGAGAAACTGATTACACCCAAGAAAATATCACCAGTCATTCGTAAAGTTGTTCGTAACTTACGAACAGCTTTATGAAACACCCCCTGGACAGTATTGATGAAAAGTACTTTAATGTGCTTTATGGATGTTGATCTTGATGCATTTTGGTAAAGTTATTTACCAGATTCTTTGGTTTATATATTATTTCGTAATACTGACAATTTATCAACCCGGCTAACCATTACTTTCACAGTTAAAAGTCCCTAAATATTACTTGAAAATGAAGCATCTGTTACAAACTTTTGACAACAATTATGTTTTTGATAACAATGCGGTCTGAAAGACCTGCAGCAAGTTGCCACGAAATTCTCTGTAGGTTGAGGTAGGCCTATTTATTTTTGCAATGCTCTACCAATTGTATTTTGTCATATTCGTATTTTTTTATTCCCTATCTAATATAAGAATTTTCGATTAAATATTATTGAAAGGAGACAATGCTGTACTTTGAACTTTGAGCCTGGATGTATAGGCCTATATCCAGTTTAAAAATGACGATTTCCTTTCGAAATGAAGCCTAATCCAAAAGCGATAAATAATATATATTTCAAGTGTAGGGCCTAATGAAATTTCGCCCAGTTGGTGTAGGCTTATGTCTATACAACCAAAGTTTTAACACTTAATATTCGGTGATACATGTTGATATTTTGCATTAAGCACATTTTTTAATAAAATGTGGGTTTAGCACCATTAGAAACAATCATTTTGCACTGTGAGCTACTACAACGCCACAACATATTGCCCGTATATTGATCACAGGATATAATCATGAGAGGTTGTATTTCCGGACGGGTTGAGTACCCGACACAGCGCGTTAAGGCCTCCGCACACTACACGACTTTTGTCGTACGACTGCACCGACTTGGATCCGAAAAAAAGCTTTTATTTCGTACACGCTGATTGTGTACGAAATAGAAGCTTTGTTTTTTATTTCGGATCCAAGTCGGTGCAGTCGTACGACAAAAGTCGTGTAGTGTGCGGAGAGGCCTTTAGAACGGCGCTTTATGCGTCGGGGAACCATCGCGCGAAGTTGCAAACAGAACGTGAGTACGCAGCATTCAGTTTTCTTCCCATTAATCTTGCTTTCTCATGAAAATACTGATATTGATCATTTGAAAATAATGTTTTTTGGCAACATGTCCAGAAAAAAATTCAAAAATAAGGTGTCCGGTAACTCGACTCCCCACCCTACAGTGGCAGTGCGCATGTAAGGAGTATTATAGCCCGTGTGCCGGGGGGGGGGAGACCCGGGGGAGAGAGCTATATACCGTGCACCCCCTTTTATGCTACTTTTGGGGTAGCTTTTTGTTTATTGGTCCCTCCTTCGATTGAAAAAGGATGCTAACAAGAAAAAAACTCATTCCCATTGTGTTTTCTTTTCACACATTGGGGGACATTATGTAAAACTGCACATTTTCAACTTACAGGTTTGTTTTAGGCGTTCAAGAAATCTGCATGGGTAGACATTATATGTGTCTTTGTAACAACACACCAAATTTTCTTCAAACTTGGAGGGAAGGTGCATTCTGTGATGAAATCGTATATTCATACCAATTTTCATTCCGGTGTTAATGACGTCATCTTATTTCCATATTCTGAAATATGGGGTGATTTGGGTTCTAACTGAAAATGAAAATGTTGGGTCCATTTTGTTAAATTATCTGGATCGAAATTGAAGCCAAATACTGGCCTTCCAAATAGTTAGTCTGGATAATACTAGACCAAAGTTGATCTAAGCCACCAATTTGCACAAAGTCATTGTCATATACTCATAAGATGTGTGCGGGTCAATTTATTATGAATGCACACATAAAAATAGGCTATTTTTGAACAATTTTGCCGCAATCCTGTAGGTGGGTGAAATCTGCTGACACTATAAAACAGCCTCAATTATCTGTCGTAAAACTTTCAGATCACATTAATGACCGTATAAAGGTATTGATATCTGTCAGTGAAATCATCTCATTTGCATATCTTGAAATAGGCCCTATTTGCCACTATACTCTGCCTAAATAGTAGGCCTACACTTTTCTATCACCTATAGGCCTATATTAAACAGTTGTTCACTGAGCAATATTTGAAGCAGTTGATGATCAATTACTGTGGTATTACTCAAGTTCAAACAATTCTGACTTGATTTTATTCTATTGATTAGATCAACTCATTTGCATAAGATGTATGGAGGCTATGACACATTATACAGAAGCATAAAATGCTGGGGTGAGGAGGAAGGGGGTGTCTAAATACCCCGTTGGAGATAAGTACGAGCTATATTGTTGGGGTCTATGGAAAATGTGTGTTATAGTGAAATTAAATCGTCTCCAACGGGATACTAAAAGTTAACCTCAATCTCATTCGCTGAAACCTTATCAGTGGGAGGGACTGGAAATTTGACACCCTATCAAACTACCCAAATGTGTTCAGCAGTAGAGGTGGGGCTGGGACGTAAATCGGGGATGGTCTAAATAAACCCGTGAGAAGGAGAGTTTGAGAATCCATTCCCGTTGCTAAAAGTCAGAGTACCAACCATTCCGGAAGAAGAAGAAGAAGAAGAAGAAGAAGAAGAAGAAGAGAGAAGAAGAAGAAGAAGAAGAAGAAGAAGAAGAAGAAGAAGAGACAATAAGATGGAAGTAACGTCAAAACCAACACAATATTTATCACTGTTTACTACTGGCGATTTACATGTAATGTCTCTTATTCTTTTCTTCATCAACCCCGGAACACATTGGGCCGTATGCATAAAAAATAGTAATTGCTTTTTCTAGCCTTTTGCTAGAATCCATGCATAAAAATTAGCAATTGCTTGCAAGCACAGATTCTTGCTTGCCTGCAAAAACATTTTGAAACAAAGGTTGTTCTTGACAACCTGATAGTTTGCCCGAGGTTTGCAGGTTTGTCCGGTATGACAAAAACAAGAATATGCAAATTGATTCCAACCATCATACACTCCAGAAATAATCAGTAGAATCGTTCCTCGATGGTCACATAAAGAAACATCCATGAATTTGTATACATTAATGAAGTGATCTTTCGTAACTCCCATGACAGGAAATGCTTCTCCCCTCACGCGTAATATTTTAACACATTATACGAAACCCGCCTTTGTGCTCCCATGAAAGTAATAGACCGTATGTACATAAAAACACTTGCTAACATCCTACAAGCGAAAGATGGATTTCAAGCAATTGCTTTTTTCTCGTATGCATAACATTTTGCTTGTGTTCAAACCGTTTTCTTGCCATTCGTGAGCAATTCCTATAAGGTCTCCACAACCATACAATAGCAACGTCACGGCGGTGCGAACAACAACAAAGGCCAGATTCGCACGAGTCGAATACGTATGGGAAGAAGCCTCCCATCTTCACAACTCGCGGTCAACGTACATAAATACATCACTGACATTTTGAAAGACGCAACGTACCTTCAGGATTGAGTTAAATCTTTAACCCCCTTCCTGAAATATTTTCCCCCATTTTTTTCTTGATATACCAGAAATAGTATTTCTTGATTTATTCTCCTTTTGTGCAGCTTTGGTTTGGTCTAAATACGAGCATGGACATGTTTTAAACTCGAATGTTATAATTAAGCAAAAGCGCGACAAGCTGGTATTGAGGAGCTTGAAAAAAAAACCCAAGCAAATTCTTGTCAGAACAAGGAAAAGATTCTTTTTACGCATACGTTTTTAAACAATTTCTTTCACCTGTTGCATGAGCTTGATTTTGCTTGACAAAAATTGCTGGTGCTTGAAGCAATTCCTTAGAAGCAATTGCTACTTTTTATGCATACGGCCCATTATCTGTATCACCGTTTTGGCCAAATCACACAAGCCTGCCCCGCTATATTACAATACATTTTTGATATAGGCCTGTTCAAGCATTAAGGTTCCATGGTGATAGTAAAGATAATGACAATGATGATGGTGATGAAAATGATGATGAGATTGATAATAATGATGGCAATGTTTGCGACTATATAAGCAGATATGCTGACTAATTTTTGCAGTATTTAGTAGGCCCTACTTTCACTAGCTGCAAAATGCTTACCCCCCTTCATTTGGGAGCATTTTGTGCACACTTCTGTTGACGTTGAAGCCCGGGGGGCCAGTCAAATTTATTGCTGTACACATGCGTGACCAAAAAAACGTGTTTAAAGGGGTGTTTTTTCAGTTTTAGCCGCGGGCCGCGCGTGCACTCGTTAAGGGTACATCAAAAACACAGATTTTCCAAAAAAAGGGTGATTTTGAAAGACTGGTCAAATGTATTTAGGGTATGTTTCTTTCTTCAAAGCTTTTTTTAAAAAAGACTGGCCAAATGTGTTTAGGGTATTTTTCCCCCAAGCTTTTGTCTATTTAAGCTTATTGTTAGCAAGTAGACAAAACTTGTTTAGGGGCATTCTGGCGACAACTTGTTTAGGGGCCAAAATGTGTAAATGAAGCCCGCGAAAAACTTGTTTAGGGGGTTATTTTGCACACAGAGAAAAACTTGTTTAGGGGGTGTCTGGAAATAATTTGGTCAAGCATGTGTACAGCATTATATTTGATTGCCCCCCCCCCCCCCGGGCGTTGAAGAAAGTCTAAACACTACACAAAAAGTAAATTCCCCCTTTTTGAAAATTCCATAACTTTTTAACGAAATAGTTTTGAGCAGAATAATTTGGCTGGAGTGTTTCTGCACTCATTGGCTAACTTCTGTGTGAAAATGTAATTGATCCGTCAAGTCATGTATGAGTGAGCACGTAATAAACGCAAAAATGTCACTTTTCAAAAGTCACAAGGGTCATTTTGAGGGATTTGTGACGCAGGATTTTGACAAATTCTGTTTCTGTTGAATGATTAAGCGCTATTTGTGTTAATCAGCTATCGTTTGACCCCCTAACAATTCTTTTGGCACTTTTCGCATATTTACGCTTCAGTGAACTCAATTTAACAATTTCCATCCATCCTCAATTTTGAAATTGTAAAATCCATTAAGTTTTATTGAAAATTGAAAATCCGATATTTTTCAGCAAGTTTGTATCTTTACAACGTTGTATGGACATAAGAGGTTGTAACATGTCAGGGTTCGTGAGGCACACTTATAAATAAAGCAACAAAAATACCACTATTTACCATTATTTTGGCATAAGAAGATGACTCCTGTGACTTTGAAAAGTGGACATTTTGCCATTTATTCATGCTCACTCATGCATGGCTTGACGGATAATTTTCATTTTCACGCAGAGGTTAGTCAAGGAGTGTAGAAATGTTCGCTGCCAAGTTATTTGCTAAAACTTATTTCATTAAAAAAGTTGTGGTATTTGACAAGGGAAACTTACTTTTTGTGTAGTGTTGTTATAGCCCCCCCCCCCCCCGGGGGGGTACTGTGCGCTAGTAAGGTAACGGGAGGTGCCGCTCTAATAGGTGACTTTTTTGCCAAAAATCCTTAAACATGGTCATGATTTTGAATTATTATCGGATTTACACTCAGATATTTTCGCGTCTATTTCATCGCTAAAATGCAATAAATTGCCACTTTTTCAATGCAAACCTTTAATAATAAGTAGCCATTTTCCGCCAAAATGACGCCTTAAAAAAGGGGATGGTTTTTCGACGTCAGCCGCACACCCCCGTTCGGAACCAAATCTGAGTACCGCCCCGCCCCCCGGCCAGGCCTAGGGCCCAGAGCTACGTTCTGATAGGCTAAAGTTAGTACGTATGATCTACGTAGTTGGTACGTAGGGCTTATGCTCAGCGAACAAATTCGTGTACGAGACGCTGCAGAGGTCGCTGAGGAATACTTTCGGCGAGTTTCGACGTTTTTTAACTATTTTGACGACGGAAAAAGGATGGAAATCCAATAGGCATGAGCTGAGGTGGGCTAGAGTGATTTTTCCAACGTGTAAGTGTTAGGAATGGTGTAAAATCTGATCTTTTCCGTCGTTCGGGGTTCGCCCCACCTTGTGGACTCCGCCAGGGAGAAATCCATGCAACACGAAACGTCCAGAAAACGTTTTCTTTACGTTAGAAAGGTCCGATTACGTTTTCGTCCGAAGGAATACGTTTTTAAAACGTTTAAAAAACGTTTCCATTAGGACGATAAGGAGAAATCGTGTCATAGCGTCCTTTATAAAAACGTTTTCTTGGACGTTTTCAAATTACGTTTTTAAAACGATTCCTTTGGACTCTTTTGGACCTTTAATAGAACGTAAAGAAAACCGCTTTAAAAACGAAAATTTTGATGGACCCTTTTGGATTGTTTTAAACGTAATTTGAAAAACGTCCGTAAAATGACGGTGTTAGAACATTGAAATTCCGTTTGTGTGTGTGTGTGTGCTGTGTAGTGTGTTGCGCGTTTATACGTTTATGCGTGACTAGTTTCGCACCATGTCTGGAAAAGCTGTGCGTGTTGTGGATGGATGTGAGTGAGTGTAGCGTATTGGTTGTCTGTGCGTTTCGTGTGCGTGCAGCGTGTGTGTAGGCCTATGGGGGTTTGGGGTTTTTGTGTGTGTGTGTGGTGTGTGTGGTGGTTGTGTGTGGCGTGACTGGACCCGTTCGATGAATGTTTGCTTTTGTGTTGGATAGCTGTGTGTGTGTTGTGTGTGTCGTGTGTGTGTGTGTGTGTGTGTGTGTGTGTGTGTGTGTGTGTGTGTGTGTGTGTATGGTGTGTATTTGTGTGTGCGTGTGTTTACATGTGCGTGCGTGGATCTGTAAACGTGTGCGATTGTGCCTGTCCGATTGTGTGAGCGTTTGAATGTGTGCATCTCTGTGTGATTAAATACATTTCTGTGTGTGCATACATGTGTTTGTGTGTATAGGCCTATATATTCTTAAAAGGTGTTTTAAACGTTCTTAAAAGGGTTTGTAAACGTTTTTAAGGGTTTTCTAAACGTTCTTAAGAGGTTAATTTCCTGAACGTTCTCAAAACGTTTAAAGGTTTTTCATAGGTCCTAAGACTGGAAAGCAAATGCAGAAAAGGTTTTTTATTGGTTTTTATAACGTTTAAAAAACGTTTTGTAGACGTCCAATAAAACGTTTTAGGGAAGTCCAAAACCTTCCACAAAAAAGTCCCAAAAAACGTAGTACGAAACGTCTAAAAAAACAATTTGAAACGTTTTTAGAACGTTCGATCAGAAAACGTCCAATTGTTTGTTGGGAAGTTCAGTGTACGGTAGTTTGCATAGCTTTCGGCCTTTAGCGGGGATGTAGGTACATGAAAAAGACCCGTCAAGATCCCCAAGATCGTCTGATAACTCCTGAAAAACGACCACGGACGCGATACAAAGGTCGAAGCCTTCGGTCTAGGATTTTTGATGATTTGTAGGGGGTTTGACAATTTTCAAAAAATATTCTTAAATCCTCAAAGATTTTCTAAGAACTCCCATGTAGACATTATTTGGGTAAATTCATTGTCCAAGTTGGTCACTATATCGTATAATTATGAAAACCGTAACGCGAGTGCATGCCACAGTTTCGAGGTGATCACAATGTCAACTTTCTCAATTAGAATAAATCTCTTGCATTTTACTAAGGTTATTTGTAGGCGAAATTAAAACGGGCAAACCTGTAGGTGAAATTAAAACGGGCAAACCTGTACTTTAGGGGACCGGACAATGTAAGTACAATCAGGGGCGTCGATCCATGTTTCGGATTGGGGGGGGCAAATGTGAAAAAATGTCCAAAATTTTCGGTGCGCAGCAGTTTGCGCGCGAAGCGCGCCGAAAAATTGACAATTTTGTATGTTTATATAAGGAGTGGTTTTATGCCATGTTTAATGGTGTTTATAGTGGCTTTTCAATGCTTTTTAAAACATATATTTACATACATTATTATGAATTTTTTGAGGTTGTAAAATTATTATTGGGGGGGGCAAAATGCGATATTGCCGACCCCCCGTGCCGCCCCCGCCCACACAGGATCGACGCCTTTGAGTCTGAATAACAATATAGGGGAGAGCGGGTCTATAGTTGGTACGATTTGGGATTTTGCCTCTCAACGAGTTAAATAAATTGATTAATTAAATTATAACTATACTAGTATAGGGTGTTATCTGGGTTTATAAAAATGAGGGGTACAATTTCAGTTCAAACCTTTAAAGTTATTATATATTTTACTATAAATGAATCATGTAAGTGTGCAACTAACCCCACCCCGGGGTTAGTTGCACATGGGTGGGGTAATTGGCACGATAGCTTATGTATGGTACTGTACATGTTGCGTCTACAAAGATCACATTATATATTCAAACACGAGTGAAACAGATGAATACCATTAATTTATTTTATTCACGTACTTACCACACTAAACACTTCTAGCATACTGTATAGATAGTCACACACAACATACACAAAAAACAAGCACACAAACATACACACAAACATACATATCATAGCATGGCATCGTAAGGAAAACATATATGTACAGCATGCAAACACACTGACCAACACAGAATTTTTTTAAAATACATATTTTTACAGTCTGATAGCATTTTCACTAAACATTAAAGAATTTATAGAGAATTAGCACTTTAGTGATTTTCAAAGTTGAAATAAATTTTTTTTTTTGGGCCCGCAAAATATATAGGGTCGTAAGTTTCCATAATTCTTACTCCCCCAATATTGTCTGGTCTTTAATTTTGTACTGGCCCCCGGGGGGGGGTGGGGGCACTCGACTTACAAAGTGATACCTATGTGCGCACGAAAACGAAAATCGGGGCTTAGAACGGCTTGAGCGAAAAATGGGGGTCTCTGGAACTGGAGCTAAGGCTTCAGAAAACCTCAAAATGCTATGCTCTGGAACTGCACCGCGGCGAAGTTTCGGCGTGCTGAAATGACAATGCTCTGGCTCAGCTGCGCTGCGAAGCGGCGCGGCCGAGCGAAAAATCAGAAGCGGAACGGCAAATTTGGGGGTCTCTGGAACTGGTGAAATCAGAAATTTTCTGTGATTTCTGAAATTGAGATGCTCTGGAACGGAAATTTGGGCTGAAAATGGGGGTCTCTACCGCGGCACATACGTATCACACAATTATACAAAGTGCACCCCCCCCCCCCCGGGGACTTGGCCGTGGTCTTGTATGGTCTGGTCTTGGTTTTGTATCCTTAAGTACATTTTCAACATTGTGTATCATTTATTTGGAAAAAAAAAACCCCTGGAAGTAATGGCTTTGTGAATGCAATTTCTGTGAATGCACACATTATACACGTAACTCATAATTCTGTATTGGGGGTTAGTTGGTATACATAACACATGATTCTGTATTGGGGGGTTAGTTGGCACACCAGCCAAAATGTGTGCCAACTAACCCCCGACTCAAAGTGCCAACTAACCCCGAGGGCATTTTTGGGACTTTGAAGACCCTGTGGTCAAACTAAGCAAACAAGACCAAATATCACTACACTGTAAACAAAATCTCGTCATGATCTTGAGTACGACGAGATTTATTTCGTCCTGCTGATGAATTTACTTCGTCCTGCTATTTTTTACATGCTGTACGAATTGAACCAAATTTTCTGTAGATGGCATGACAAATATTATTTCGTTATACGAAATACTATTCGTCATGCCATCAACAGAAAATTCGTCCTGCACTTCATACCACAAATATTGCTTATCTGGACGCATTTTTTTTCATCACGCTCTCTTCTTTTCGTCACGCTCC
>JZLH01S0554624.1:8241-20643 GCA_001188425.1 Eucidaris tribuloides
AATTCTCTGTTTTATTTCGGAATGCTATAGGGAAATTTTAAGAACAAAAATGCGTAATCTCTCTTTCAACAATCCAGTGCCGATCACAACACAGATTTATATAAAGTGGACGCTACCGCAGAGAGAGGTGTTGAATTATTTTCATGCCTCTCTTTTTACATTGGTTTGAATCTAAGAGTTGAGATGATTAAAGAAAGTATTGTACCTTGCTGAAACTGAAACGCGTGAGTGTTCTCTCTTTCAGTTAGTTTGTTTGCAACTGGTAAAGTAGATAATACACAAACAACTATTTAAAAAGAAAGCAAAAGACCCGGATCTCGGCAGGCAGTGCTACGCGTGTAAATCCCTGTCTATAGAAAGCGTTCAAACTTCTTTTGTTGAGGGATGAGAGTTATGTGAGAAGCATAAAAGGGTCTACGAGAAACTTGCATACCCATACCCGGGGGGGGGGGGGGGTACTCAGATTTTGTTCCGACGGTGTGTGCGCCTGAAGTCGAAAACCCGACCCTTTTTTGAGGGTCATTTTGGCGGAAAATGGTACCTATTATTAAGGGTTTTTGTGAAGAAAAGTGGCATTTTTTAGCATTTTAGCGATGAAATAGGCGAAAATATCTAGTGTAAATCGTAAAATTTCAAACTCAGGACACATGTTTAAGGATTTTTTTCCCCAAAACCATACCCATGTTTAAGGATTTTTCGCGAAAAAGTCACCTATTAGAGCGGCACACTCCCGTTCACCTTACTAGGCAAGTACCCCCCCCCCCCGGGACCCATACTACATAGTATATACATGTACATGGTCTTGTACTTCTTCCAGCAAAACACATGGATGATTAAAAAAGACCCAGTAGCATACAACGATTTCATGTATTGCTATGGAAGTATTTTTATTTCTGCTATAGGAAAGGTGGTGTGTTTGAATTATGAAAAAATACAGAACGCACGATCTTACACAAATTGTTATTGGTTTCCAGACTTAACAAATAACGATCTCGCATAACTATTCGTCCTCTGCAATTCTTACATGACTCAAGTGAAAGCTAAAAGTGATGTTCGCTCATAAAACTGGAAACAACAAAAACTGCTGTAGGTATAATTGCCGCAGCAAATGGCTATACAGTGACATACAGCATGAACTGGGTTGTAGCATTAAATTTACATACATTGTTTGTGTTTGTTATTCTTTTTAGAAATTTTAGCACAACATCAATATCAAAAACAATAAAAACACTATTTTTCCATAATGAATTATATTAAGATTAATTAAATTAAAGATTGCTATGATTGTAGCGACACATTTGCGCCGAATGGCTGCAGATTAGCGGTAGTTCCGTTTTACATTGTCACATTCATCATTAAACTTTCCACTGTAAATATTAACAAATGAACTTGATATTTTGCATACAACTGGACAAGAGTACAGTCTGTCACCATGCCAATTTTCAACTTTTTTGATGCAGGTGAAGCCCCGGTTGCTAAGGACTTTTTAGGAATTATATCACTAATTCAAGGGCGCATCCGCGCTCGACTGAGTTTAAATTCATGGTGAAACTTTAAACGCCAATTTCTCCGTTAAATTCCTTGGCGCGCTGTCTAAGAATTGAACTTTCGGCCGCGTTTTTTGCCCCTTTCCTTTTGCGTATATTTCAAGTGTTATATATCATTTTAAAGCTAAGAATATGGAGATTTTGAATCAAGCAAAAAACAGAAAATGATTTTTGCGACTTTTGCCTCCTACCGTCGGAGCGGCTCACATATTACGGTCTAAGGTCATGTAATACGGTTCAATTTCAAATGAGGTCATCAGATACATTATGACTATCACTTTGTTTTGTAAATGATTGCATGTGCAGAAATACATTTGGATACAGTGAACATGGCCAAATTTTCAGTATTCTGTTCTTTTGCCACAGAGCACCCCCAGATATTAATTAACCAAATTTACAATAATTACGTCCTACATGAGAGGTTCATAATATTGTGGTAATGGCACCTTTAACGTACCGCCATTCCAAAGTTCCAGTTTCATGGTGCCTCTTGCTATTCCTCCATATCCCTCGACTGGTAGCTAGAAAATACCAGTGTTGGGAGTTACAATTACAGTAGCAACTTCAGTCTGTTTGTTTGCCTTATAATGTTAAATGAAAATACCTGAAATTTGCAGTACAGAATGAAAATATGGACTCAGTTTAATGTTACGACCTTTTATTTTCTCTCTTCCCTCTCTCAATGTCATTGTTTCTGATATTCCATTAATTCATTGAGTTTTCTCTTTCTTTGGTCTCAAATTTATGTTATCAGCCATGCAGCTTACAGATTCACAATCAATATAGCAGAGCCAAAGGAATTGCAGTCCCTTCAGGTCCTGTCAGTGATAGTAAAGCAACAGGACTCATATTAGCCCACGGTAAGACTGAAATTGAGTGCAATGGGTGATTTCAAGTTTTGGATCAACTCTCATGTGATTTTGATATTTATTTGAGCATTCATGCAAAACCTGAAATTGAGCGGTGTCTCTGAGTTGGATCCCGAAAATTTTACATATTTCCAGTAGCTGGTGTTGTGGATGGTGTTGAATATCGTCTGCTAAACTGAGCTGTGTTAGTGTTAATGATTTACACGCTGGCCCATTCACTAACACCATCCCCTGGTGATTATGAAAATGGTCTTTTCAAGTTTGCTGTTAGTGCTAGTGCTATTTTGCCTCGATTTTGTGGCAGTATTTGTAGAAGATGTTGCACATATGGTAGGATAAAATCATATAAAATTAGGTAGTATTAGGATAAAATTTTAGAGTATGAAAGAATTAAGAAGTATTGAAATGAGTCAAATGGGTAGTATATACTTTGCTGGTAGTGTTTGATGTTGTAGTACATTTCTGTTAATTTCATGAAATCAAATACATTTCATCATTTTGATTATGGTTTTTGATGTTCATTAAACAAAGGTGTGTGACATTGCACTGGTGTTAGTACAAGTGTTAAGCTATCGATTATATGATTGATAGTGGTCATTAATCTGAGTCACAGTTTTAGAGCTCAGTATAATGGCTTTTGACATCTACTAACACAAACAAATTCATCAACATAAAACTTGAAATCACCCAGTGCATGTTTTATTTTTTTTCTTTAGAAAAAGTCAGATAAACCTATACAGACCTGATCAGAAATTTAGAAAATGATACAGTTTTACTGTTTTTGTGTGTGATTACAGCTACTGTAGCCAATGGTCTTGAGTTGCGTCCACCAGATGTTTATGTCTCCAGCGATGGAGGCTACTCGTGGAGACTGGCCCTGGTGGGACCGCATCACTATGCCATCACCAACAGTGGAGGACTTCTTGTTGCCATCTCAACGCAGGAGGCCGCTACAGACACAGTCAAGTAAGTTGGAATCAGGTTGGAGTACTTCCTTTCCCCATACTCTGCCCTATTGTGACAAAGCAAGAGACAAATCACTCAAATTTGAGTTTTTGGTATTTTTTAAATATGCTAAGCATGCTGTACCTTCGGGCAAAATTTGAAAGAGAAATAACCATTCTATCATTCTGTTCAGATTTATTTAAGTCAAAATGCTGTGAAATTGCATTGATGCCAATTTAAATGACAGACCCAAATTGCCCATTTGTAAAAAAAAATTACACTTTCATCACTTCTGTTTAGCTAAGTAGAGCAGAATTGTTGTCAGGCCTCGTGGCTTAATGGATAAAACAGGGGTTTCTAAGTATGAGAGATCCCCTGTTCAAATCCCTTCGCTGCATTTGTGCCCTTGAGTAATGCCTCTGCAGTACCTCTCTCTACCCAGGAATATAGATGGGTAACTTAGAGACTGCAAAATCCTGGTGCAAGCAAATTAACTTGAGTGGCTTAATGGCAGCTGAGCTAGGAATACTCCACAGGGAGTTTTTAAAGTATGATCAAGAGACTGAAAGATGTTGTTAACATGAGCAAACTTTAATTACGCCCATAACTTTGAAGAAATATTAGTTCATACAATTTGTCATCTGGCTGGTGAAAGGGCATTAGTATTAGTTCTAAGCAGAAGTGTGTTAACATTAAATTGCCCATGACTTATAAATGATTGCATGATTTTTTTCCTTAAATCAAAGTTTTGAGATCTTCTCAGATCCTTCTCTACGTATATTTAGTGCAGATATCAAGTTAGCCAATGGTTTCTAGTAAGAGGCAATTAATGTCAGTGTTGGGTGTCTCGGTCTCGAGACATGTCTTGAGACAGTGTTTGGGTGTCTCGTGTCTCGTCTCAGCCTCGAACGCTAATTGTCTCGTCTCGGTCTCGGTCTCGACGGAAATGTCTCGGTCTCGTAAGCTGAGACATCGACAAGACACTAAAAAAAAGCTCAATTTTGATGAGTTACTTTCAGATTTCTGCCTGACCTACAGCATAAAATGCAAAATGCACTAAACACAGGATTGGAGTACAAAGAGTAGAGATTAAGAGTTGGATACCTTGAAATACAGTCTGTACATTTGTCACTTTTAGTGAACAAAGGTACCAAACTTTAGGCAGAAAATTGTCATTACAAGGTGGACACCATGTGCGTGTATGGACTGTCAATCTCAGAATATTTTATTATTCGAGTCTGAAAAGATACCCTTTTAAAGTTAACCCTCTGTTGAATACCCAAACGAGTATTCAAGTCTGAAAAGATACCCATTTAAAGTAAACATTCTGTTGAATATACCCTGACCAAGTATTCCAAGTCTGAAAAGATACCCTTTTAAAGTAAACCTTCTGTTAAAAAGTATACCCTTTTTTCATGATTTTCATACCCTTTTCACTGTACGCAGTGCATCGTCCGGCCGTGAAAAAACAATCCTTTTTACGCGTTTTTGTAATGATAGTGGCCCCCCAGGTTTTGTTTATTCACCAGCTCCATGTCAAGGAAGAAGAAGAAAATACAAAAATATAATGTCATCTCTGCCACAAAATTAATTTCGGAAACTGTGCAAAACATCTTGAGTGTGTGTGTGTGTGTGTGTCTGTGTCTGTCAGCTGTGTGTGTGTGTGTGGGGGGGGGGGCTGAGGGAGTTGAGGTATCAGTCCCTATTACCCCCTATTTTACAATGTGGATGCAGTCTCTCTTACCCCCTCCAATTACAATGCAGATACTGGATAACACCCCCCTCCCATGCCCCCGGCCTTTCTTGGAATGGCCGCGACAAAATGCACAAGTACCGCATGCAATCACAACTCCCATGATCATGTACCTTCTCAGTAAAGGCCATAGTAAAGTTTTCCATTTTACAAATGTCAAATTCCGTTTTTCTCCGTTTTACAAATATCAAATTCCATTTTTCTCCGCGTTGTTGTTTAGCAGTTTTCCGACTTGAAATTTGTGTTGGTAAAAATCACACAAAAAATGTCAATCTTACTAGGCCCATGGCGGTTTTTGATCCGGGTTTGGGGACAAATTTGCAAGTAACGCACAATTTTATTTAATTTTTTTTTGGGGGGGGGGGTTCATGAAGCATCTTTTTGGTAAATTCAGTTTTATTCAACAAATATTTAAACATTTTACTTCGGGTGGAATTTTGAGGCATGATTTTTTTTCCATTTTTGTTCAAAATGATGTTTTCCGTATTATACCTCGAATTCCGTGATTTCCATGGAAAATCCGCAAGCTGGAAACTTTGGTTTTTACTTTTCATCCTTCACCCCGACGTATAGGGGCCTACTTGAAACAATGACATATTCACATTAGGCAATGGTCCCCGCCAGGTGCACCACCCCCCCCCCCCTCCCCGCCTGCTCTCATCTTCCATGATTATGAAATGATGATCATGATGATGACGATGATAATGATGATGAATGTTATGATGATGATGACACGATGAATGATATCGGGAATGAACTTAAAACTGTTGCAGTAGTCTATAATTTAAATCAGGTATGTAGGAAAATGGAAGAAAGTGCGTGCATTGCATAGAAATAACTAGTGTCTCGTTTACTGTCTCGGGCATTAGTGTCTCGGTCTCGTCTCGGTCTCGAAGGTAATTGTCTCGGTCTCGGTCTCGTCTCGGCTGATTCTGAAAACAAGTGTCTCGGTCTCGTCTCGGTCTTGAACGCTAATTGTCTCGGTCTCGTCTCGTCTCGGCTGAAACTGTCTCGGACCCAACACTGATTAATGTTGAAGCTTTTCTGCTAGCATATGCTGACATCCTTTTACCAGTTAGGCAATAATGTATGAACCAACATTTCATCAAAGTTATATGACTGCTTGGACACGAGAACAGGGTGTTCTGGAAATTTTGACATTTTAACTACATTTTTCAGTCTCATGATCAGGCCTGAAAAACTTATCTTTTATGACTGTCATTTTATAGTTATATGGTTAGGTAATACGATAAATTTGTCTGCTAAAGGGAATTCTACTTTTAGACTGAAATAGAGGCAAAATGATGCATGTCATACAAGATGCAGAGATGTCCCAAATAACATGGGACTACTTTTCTACTATTTCATGAAGAAATATATTAATAATAAATAACTCCAAATTATTATCACTGCCTTGTAAAAGCACGGTGACATGCACATAAAACAAATCTTCAGTCTTCATTTGTTTGGACAGCAGATTTGAAATAAATGTTCGTTTTCACAAATTTCTTTCTAGATTCTCTTACGATGAAGGACACTGCTGGAACTCGTACAAGTTCTCAGAAGAGAAAATATCCATTACAGGCCTTCTACCAGAACCAAGCCGGAAGTCCCTCAATGTCAGTATCTGGGGCTTTGGAGAGACCAGCGAATGGAGATCCTTCATGATAGACTTCAGTGCAGTGCTTGTTAGACAATGTAAATATATGAGTAAATCGTTGGTTGTCCGGCAGAAGGGCCCTGGCATATGTTCCCAGCAGAAGGGTATTAACACTAAATTGTCTCTCATTTTAAAGCCATTGGCTCTTTTCACATGAAATCAAAGTAGTGTGATATTTTTTAGATCCTTCTGTCAGTCTGTTAACTGCAAATATCAAATAAGGCAATATTTTTCAAATTAGAGAAAATTTACTGTTAAGGCCCTTCTGCTGGGAACATATGCTAGGGTCCTTCTGTCGGACAACCAATGAAATACTGTTATAAATGGATTTAGGACAGCTACCCCCATGGACACTACTCCCCTAGACAGCTTCCACTTAGACAACTAAAAATTACCCTTCAGCACAATTACCAAATTGTCCTAGGGGGTCATTGTTGCAGAGGCTAAATGTCCTAGGTGGGTAGATGTCCAGTGAGGGAAGGGGACGGTAGCTGTCCAAATATGCATATAAATTGCCATAAATAAACACAGAATATAAATGCATACACATAGAAGTGACATAGAAATTATCTATAACTACTGAGAAACTAATTTATATCTTGCCCTCTTCTATCTGCACCCCACCCTATAACACTGCTTAATAGAAGAGAGTGAGAACTAGGCGTAGGCAATTGTATTGAAAACTAAGTAATTCAATCAAAGAACTTGTATGTGAAATCAAAGGAAGTATGTAATTATTTTTGTGCTGCACAATATTCAAATATGTAATGCAGTTAATGCATTCTTCAATTTCTTTTTTAAAGCCCAGTTACGATTTTGTTTGATCCTACAAATTTTTCAGCAGTCATTCAAAAAGTATAGCATTGTCCCTCAAACACCAGAAAACAACCTTTAATTAACCAAAAATTGTATTTACTGATGCATTTTGATTCAGTTTGATATTACTATGAACATTACCTGTGGGAAATGTCAAGGTCTCCTCCAGTGGCGTAGCTAGGATTTTTTCAGCAGGGGGGCACTGGGGGGCCTTTAAATTTTGTAGGGGGGCACCAAATCCTAGGTCAATAGCAGTCACATTTCTCCCAGTCACGTCAGTCGCCGAAATGCCGCAGGGGAGTGACGAATATTTTTTTCTACGAATCCCAGGTCAATTTTTTCCTGGTCATAATTTTTTTTTTTTTTTTTGGGGGGGGGGGGGGTGGGGGCACACAAAATAATTTGTGTGGGGGCACCCCCCCCATAACTACGCCCCTGGTCTCCTTCCCCAAGCATTTGACATTTGAGAAGTTTCTCAAAAATGGAATCCGAGTTTCAGAACAACCAATTTTCAGAGCATTAATAATGATATTGGTCTACCTAAAGACACAATATAGCAACAAAACTTCATTCATCACCATGAGAACTATATACGTGAGCTTTAAATGTTGCTAAAAGTGAACATTGTTTCATATTACAGGTGATAACTCTGACTATGTGGAATGGCAACCCCATGAAGATAATGGTCAAGGAGGCTGTTTGTTGGGACTGAAAGAGAAATTCCGTCGAGTGAAGAGCGACTCCATGTGTATGGTTGCCTTCGAATTCGAGCAGGAGGCCACATCATCGGTGCACTGTTCATGTGTAAAGGCTGATTATGAGTGGTGAGTATTTTTGCACTGGAATATTTGAGAAATTTGATGACTATGTCTTGTAAAAGAAAGTATTGATATACTTTAGTGTCGCCACCCCATCGGTTGATAAATAAAAAAAAAAATAAGATAAATGAATACTGTAAAACCAGCAATTTTTGTGAGCATTTAACTTTCGCGAGGAGTCGAGACTCGCGAAAGTAAAATGCACACGAAAGCTTGTGTACATAAACAACTTTTTTTTAATGCAATACAAGACCGTGTACCATACAAGTCAGATGACTCGAGAGATAGTGCGCAATTACAAACGACGGTCGCATTGCACTTCTACATTTGATAAAACAGTGTTTAAGAGGCATTGAAACAAATATTTTCTATAAATTGTTATGATAATTTATTAGTAAAACACCGAAATGCTTCTTCCTAGCAAATTTCACTATATTTTATTATTTTCATGGTCGGTGATTCGCAAAAGTTTCATGCACGTGAAATGGCCGTCAGCTCCTATTCGCGAAAGTTTGATGTCACGAAAGTATAGTGTTTTACAGTAAATGAATACAGTCTGACCTCAGTTGTCCAGCCACAATGGGACCAGCAGCCATCCAGATAAGTGATATGGACGGATAAGAGAGATAATGTTCTAATGCAATACTTTGTACCAAGATTTGGGGGGGGGGGGGTATACACATGTCATTAGCTGTAGTACTGCAAACCACAGACCATGCACAAATTGCAACAGGCCCCACACAAATGGACAGTGTATTGTTGCTGTGATAGCCAGCAGGTGTCTGTGTATGTGGTAGCACCTCTGATAAAGTTGTCCCAATCACTGGAAGTGACTGTGGGTCCATGATCTTGATAATAGAAAGATTCCATAAAGTGACACTGTATTCATTGTTCCCCTCATACCTAGCAAGTGTCCATGTATATGGTAACACAAGTGTGTGATAAAGGTGTCTCAATTACTGGCAGTGACTGGTGGGGCCATGATCTGGATAATAAAAAAGTGATGGCCAGGTAGCTGAGGTCGGATTGTAAAATTAAAAACTGGAAGGTGGTCAACAGGTCAACAGAAGATATGACCTTCAAAATGTTGTGGAGATGACACCTGAAAGTCTCTCCAAATTAACATTCCTATAGTTTTGGTGTCATTAAAGCAGACTTATTTTATGCCCCCCCCCCTCCAATCCCCATGCCACGTTAGATATGTCTATCATACCAGTGTGACATGTTAGGATCATTCATACCTAGGTCACCAGAGGTCACATTATCAAATATTGTGGGTTTTTCATGAAAGCCTGTGAGACCAACAAAGATTGCATGCAGAATGTTGTCAAGTTGATAAGTGGTCAAACATTATGGTGAATAGATATCACACAAGGTCAATAGAGGTCATATGAGATCATGTCATGAAAGATTGTGGTATTTTCACGAAAATCAGTTGAACTGATCGATGGTGTTTGCCAGATGTTTTGGATGGCCATGGCTGGGTCCTAACAAGATGTCACTTGAGGTCACCTGAGGACAGAATAGCAACAATTCAGTTATACAATGGTCAATAGATGTCACACTAGGTCTTACAAGGTCAAATTAGTCCAGATTGTGGCATTTTCATGAAAGTCATTGGGGCTGACCAACATTCCACATTATTTGTTCTGGTCCTATCAAGGTAATCCATAGATTGTCAAGGTCAAGAATGAAATAAAGTTTCAATGCATTGGTATACCTAGTCAAATTGTTTTGATTTTATTTGAAGGACAAGATCTTTTACCACTTATCATACATGTTTCCTTTTTGATACATCTTTATTCTTTTTATCAGGTAGTATTTATTTATTGCTTTATTTTTTACACATCATTATTTTTTTTCCACCAGTGACTTTGGATATTATCGAAATAACAGTGAGGAGTGCACTTTGAGCCCACAATTTAAAGATAAAGAATTAGAGTTCTGTGAGGATGGACATGAAGAGGAACTGAGCACATGGGGGTAAGATACAAGCAGAATAAAAAATAAGTTAATTAATTTACTGGAGTGATTGTATGCAAATAGGGTGAGACACATTATGGCTGTTGCCTAGTTATCACAGAATTTTTGCGAAATGAGAGAAAACATGCATATTCTCTATATGTTTGTGTATGTCTTTTGATTCAAAAGAAATATCTTCAACTAATTCAATGTAATGTCAAATACCTTTACTACATGATAATAAAAATTAGAAACGTCATAGTTTTATCTGCAACTTTTGTACACAACACTGTTCTCCATTGTACTTGTATAAAATGTTCAAGCTGTATGAAGTTGACACACAATCTAAAAAGTTGCTAAGCGCAGTACTGTTTTAAAAACTGTGATTGTTTAATAAAAGTTTCTCTCATTTTTAGTCCTTCCCTTTTTTTAATGGCATACTTATGCATACACACACAATAATGCATCTGCCGGGGGGGGGGGTTGTTTGTAATTGCTTGTGAAGCTTATGGCAAACTGTAAAAAGTTATGATGATGTTTGAAATACCCTGATAAATCCACATACCATATTTAGCTTTGGTTGAAAACGTTTCTTCATATTTGTTTTTCTCCCTCCTGGCTAATTACAATTTCAATTCAATTCAAAGTTTATTTCCACATCTCAATAAAAAGTAACATGTGATACAAGATTAAAATCATATACAGTATAATAATACAAATGAATAAGATTGAGCAAACTATATTATTAATACAATGACAACAGCAACAAAGCAGTTACAAAACCACAAATACCGAGTGTGTGGGAGGCAGCACAGGCCATTGACCTTTCTAAGGCTACCTCCATACAAAAAAACTAACATAACAAGATCACATTACCATAACAAAGACGAGGAATATAGCCTACATGTAAAAACAACAACAAACGGCAGGTGTTAAAAATCCGTAGGAATTTAAGAGGTGTAATTTATAAGAACGTTTAAATGCATTGGGTGAAGGAGAGTTCTGTAAATGAATAGGCAACTCACTCCACAATTTTGGTCCTAAAAACTTGAGAGTTTGTCTTGATACACTGTATTTTAGAAAAGGCAAATGGATGTCTTTCGACTGTCTTGTATTATAATTGTGAATCGAAGAATTTGTAACAAATAATCCATGAAATATTGGTGGAAGTAAATTATTGAAATACATGTACATAAAACAGCCTGTCTGCAGTTTGCAAATATCAAATATATTTTAGTAATTTTATTTTTGTAAATAATGGTGCAGACGGAGTTCTAGGATGGGAATGTGTAATCTATATTCATTGTCTGTAAACACTCTTGCATATTCTTAAAATTCTTTTTTAAACTACGGATATTAAAGTGAATAAATGACAAACTACACATGTCAGTGTTACAAGATAACTTCACATTTTTGGCCTCATAATACTTTGAATTTATAAGTGTATTAACTAGGACCTCACTTTCTGTTGACTCATTAGTATCTACACACTTGGAATGAACCCATCTATTACCAATAGGTATTGGTATTACCATCATAACTATCACTAAGATCATCATAGAATTGTACCACTATGATGCTGAATGTGCTGTTTAGTTCTTTATTACATTTCATTTGTTGGTTTGTTTGTTTGGTCGAGCCCCCAGCTATATCATCAAGCTACTAAAACCCAGATTTCTTACGCATTGCCACAACCTCCATAGTACTCGAGACACTCTGTTATTGCAAATCCTATTCCATGAAACAAAATAACCTTAGATCATGCCTTTGCATGTGAAGAGTGTGGATTGATCCACCCTTAGAAATAAGGAAATCAATGTCTCCAAACATTTCCAAATCTAGATTAAAGGCACATCTCTTTAACTGTGTACTTATGTATCAAGCACATCAGGAGCTCTTGCGGCGCATTTGAATATCTTGAATAGTTTTTGTGTTATATGAATTTCATATTATTGTTATTATAATTTTGTTTTGGGACATAGATATCGAAAGATACCGGGAGATGTTTGTGAAGGAGGCTACCAACCACAGA
>JZLH01S0554624.1:32041-47128 GCA_001188425.1 Eucidaris tribuloides
CTAAATGTAGTTGTAATCACTTAACACAATATGGTTTATGTACTTCTCAATTTGTGTACTTTATCTAAAAAAAATCAACTAGTTTTTAGTTTGGCCATGGAGATTTGTTCATTTTATGTTAAGTGGCAATATCTGTGTCTGTCGAAGATTATATTTGTATATATTTTGCATTTCAAGATTAATTTGTGTTCATGTATTCGGTGTGGTATTGCCAAAAGAAAAATTATTTAATATAAAGCAGCTCAATGATAATACAAATATTCTATTCATGCTCTTATGTATGTGCAAAAGGATATAAATGAAATTACCTTGCCCAAGGAGTACAATGGTCACAAGTTAATTTATTACATCAAACTTGCATTTGAAATATTACATTTTATAGTTCTATGGATGGTGTCAATGAAGGGGTTTTCAAGGTGCTTTCACAGTATTACAACTGTCTTTGCAAAGTTTCAGTTCACAAAGATAAATTTCACAAAATTTGGCAACATGAGCACAAACATCCTGTTACACTTCTCAGGAAACATCTATTATTTCCGTAATATTTCAGATGTGGACAGAAAGTTAGGGAAGATATATTTCATGATCCTCTGTATTTCTGGTATTGGGACTGAAGCATAGTGTTCAAATCATGAATACGTAGCAGTTACAACACTTGAACTAGCAAATCCATTGTAGTTAAATTTGCATAATGTGCCATTTTCAACCTCCGTTCATTGTTTAAGTATTCAGATATTTAATGGAGAAGAAGCTAGCTCAATAACAGCATTATAAAACATACAAGTAAAGTAAAAGTATCACAGTTTGTGTACAGTGTGCGCAGGAAAGTTTGCACTGTTATGTCCAACTAATACCAGTTCACGTGCAGTGGAAGCAAAATCTTCAAACCGGTTTCACTAGAATTGTAACTCTTCTCAGGTTTTGATTGTGAATTCACCTTTAAATAACAGAGGATTTTGCTGATCCTTTCGTGTAGTCAGCTTGGCAAGACCAAAAACAGAGAAAAGTGATATGCCAAAATCTTCAATCATGTAAAAAAATATCTTGTATTATTATTATTACAAGTTACATATACATGTAATTTAATTCTGTTAAACACAGTTTACTTTTCAAGTATTTAATTTTTTTATCAAATACTGGGTATAAATTTAAGGAAATACAATTTTAAACAGAAGTTGTGTGTTTATTGAAATATCTTGCACTTTTCATTAAATTAATCTTTTACCACCTTCAAATTCTGGTGGTACACGTATATTCATGTGATGTCGTTTCTGTCAGACCCTATGTTGTGTGGTTGTAGCTCACACAGGTATGGTATGTACGTGGTCCACTGTTAAAATAGCAACTTTAACATTTAATCAACTATTTTCCGTTGTCTAGCTAATAAGACTTTGAATCGAGGCTTTTCATTCAACATTTATTTATCACAAATGTGGTTGCATAAATAAAAGAAGGTTCATTATTTGACTGGTTTGACCAAACTGTGTGGCACTTAGATTTCTGTTCTTTCTTGTGCTTGTCTCAGCGTAGATGGAGTTTTCCAACCGCAGAATACAAATAATAATAATAATAATAATAATGGGTTCTTATAGTGCGCTCTTCACAGTAAAATGAAAACAAATGTGTATCACCCAATCCATGAAGTTCATCCGTTCTTTCATATGTTTACATACACCCATAGACACACACGCACACACACACACGCACGCACGCACACACACACACACACACACACACTCTGACACACCCACACGCATGCATACATGCACACATACATGGACACACCCACAAGCATACACACGTACGGAGTCCGTATCATAGTCCCTTGCAAACCTCATTCGGCAGTATAAGCATACCTTCCAAATATTCATGATGAAACGTTTACACTAATTTTTAGCAACTTGACAGTCACACAAGAAGATGAAAATGGTCAACTTTTGTATAAGAAATTTATTTACCACAAAATATGTATTTTGAGTACCAGTCATATCTTTTAATCATACATGATTAAAATGAAAAATTATTTTCAAGATAAATGAGAATATGAAGGAAAATGTAAATATAGTGAAAGAAAAATAAATTATCAAGCTATCATAGGTTACAACCGGACATGTTATAGAGTGAAAGTCTCTGTTCACAGAGAAACTTTGAGACAAATCAATGGAAAAAGATCAAACTTGCAATCGCTGTTAATCTTGTAACATTGGTAATTATAGTTGAGTGACTTACAATGTATTTTTTAACAACTTTTTCCAAGCACTGCAACTGATAACTTGGACAAATATCATTCCATTTTCTTTACGATTACATGTCTGAGATCGGGACATATTGCAGATGCTGTAGATTCATGCGTATTATGCATTCAATTTAGGCAAAGAAAAATAAAATCATCAAAACAGGAATATGAGTCAAAGTTCATGTACAATGATTATGGACAGATTCAACAACAAAAACATCTGTCAGCAGAGTTACATTCTCAAAAATTTGTCTGGTTAAATAATCCTATTTTGAATATGTAACCATTCATTGATCTTTACATGCATTTCACATTCATTACATGGTTCATAAAATGATATACAAATAGATTAAACATTTATAGCAATTAAGGTCATACATGCATGTTATTCCTGTATCACTAACCTTACAATACAACATTACCATTGGACACCCCTTGCTGAACTTAATTCTTGGAATTTGTCGTTGTCAGCAAAGTTAGTTGACCTTTGATCCTTAAACCCCGGCAGATTTAATCCTAAATCTAATCAGTTCATTTGCACATTATGGTGTAAGCTGAAAACCAAGTATGATCAAAATCTACCCAAGGGTTCTCTAGATGTTGAGATATTGGATTATGTAAAAGCCTCCATTTCTCCATTTTACAAAATTAAAAATTCTGTTTTTCAATTTTCTATTTTCGCAATTTTCCGTGTTACTCAAAATCATGTATATAAACACTGTATATTACCTAATACTTGCATGATTACAACTCAGTTTTATGAGGTACATATTGTAGCCTGGTCAGCCTCAGTAATATGGAGCAGCCGTGGTTGGTAGTGAGAAAGGCGGCCAGCACAGGGGCCCACAGACGGGTTGGCTAGAGTGATTAAAGTTAATCTTGTTCTTGGTAATGGTATTAGTTAGTTAAAGAATGATTTAAAACATTTTAAAATTTGTTTATTTTGCAATTTACTACCGATTTTAAGGTTATCACTTCAGCATTACTTGATTTTTTTCCGGATCAAACTTCCCATTTCTCTGATTTTTTTTTCCCCATTTTCTGTATCACGGAAAAATAGAGGCTTTAGATTAGGGTGTATGGACGGACAGACCACCTGAAAACAAAACTGTTGTTTCTCTTGGAGAAACTCAGTACTACTTTGATAACACAGATTGATTTCCTATTTCTCTCTTACACTTTCATATCTACGTATACATTTAGCTAAAGGACATATTTGCTTCTTACAGATCAATTCACTTTTACATTAATAGATTCATCAAAATGGCACCAATTATCACAGTATAATTTGTGACTGTATGTTCAAATACTTAATTGGTATGTTCACACACATGGTTAGAATTATACACTCGAGGAAGACATGTGTATATAATACAATTGACAATGCTTATAATACAATCAACAACAAAACTAATCATGGTATTATCACATATCAGTCTAATTTCAAATGATTTATTCTTTTGCCCCTTTTAATTTGGAATTTTGGAAGAATGAAAGAGATCAATGAATGTTTTGATTATCAAATGTAATACGCTTTTACAGTCTTACTTAAGTTTTCATATAACTGAAGTGCATGTATATAACTCAAAGTAATGTTACATAATTGTATCATTAATGACATTTATTGAAATTTGTTCAATGATTACTGAAAAACAACCATGCGACCAAAAACGCAGACCACACCCTCACAGTTAGCAGTATGCATAACTTATTCCATTTTAACAGCAAAACAGTTTCAATTTAAGCACCAGCACCAACATTTATATTTACAACAATTACCTGAACAGGAATGTTGATTATCATGTCTGTAATTCTGACACTTCTGATCCATTTACTGCTTAAAGCTTTTTGTCCACAAGAATGACGTATTACATAATTCCTTTCAAGGAAATTAAACTACATTTCCTTATTTAATGTGACACATTATTGCGAGAAATACTTTCACAACAAACTTTCTTTTTGATCACAAAAGAATTTAACATACTCAGATATTAACCAAGTACCTACCAGCTTCATATGCTAGTTCATGCACTGTAAGGTCAAGTTTCTGGTTACAAACTATATTTTGACAAGAATTTGATATATGTGGATATTTAGGCAGTATTTACCAAACCTGGTTAACCAGTGTCAAGTTTCTGGTTACAACTACACACTACCCTGGTTACATGTTGCCAATGGGTTGACAAAACATGGTATCTAAATTTTGGGTGAAAATTTGTTTTTAATGTTTTTTAATCTTGTAGCAAGGAAGCTATATTTTCTTCTGCATATTCTGAAATTTCAGTCTCAAAAAACAAACAAAAAAATAAATAAATAAAACCACTGCAGCTACGTAAAGAAGCTGCAATCTTAGTTGTTTCAGTATTAAAGTAGCCATGGTTTTGGGCTCTCCTGAACATTTATCATTTTTGAGATACAAGGTCTTGTCACCTTAGCAACAATATATCTTCCTATGTGGCCCTAGCTGTCCGGTATCACATTGTAGTTCTAACTGGACAATTGAGAGGGAAAGTGGGCTGACATCTTGGTCAAAAGTGAGATAGAAACAACGCAATATAGTTTCAGAGTCCATACATATTCTGATACCATTTGCAACATCAGGAAAGTACTGTCATTTATAGACAGTTACAAAAAAAGTCCCCAGTGTCTTCCAGTGAACTTCATAAATATTTAACCTCTCTATCTTCATACTACAACTTTGGGGTTTGCCCGTTAAATTTATCTCTCAACTGCTCAACTAGACACTGTTGATACAGCAAATATTTTACAATTGTTTCTCTTACAGTAAACTACTCCTCATACCATAATCACTGCAAAAGTTTTAAGGTACAGTACACAATTAATTTCAACAAATCATTTAAATAATGGAATGATAATCATTTGTGAATGGAATGTGATGAGCATATAGAATGTCGAAAGGTGACAAAAATATTTATTTTTGTCAGGTTGCTTTTCCCCATTATTTTTTAAATTGTTGATTTTAAATATTAACAATGAACAAAAATGATTCTGTAGAGACAATGACTAACTTTTCCTAAATTGTATACATTTTACTCAATATATTTTAATCATCAGCTGCCTTTACAGTTAAAAGACATTATTTTCAAGGTCATGTTTATTTTTTGCAGACCTCCATGTAATTACATCTTCATAATCAATTTCCGAGCTGTTTTGGTCATAAAATGAAAGATTATGCTATCCATGGATAAATATTTCTGAAAGAACGCAATGCAGATTTTTTCAAATAAGTGTACACAAAGCATAGTTCCTACTGTAACTTACATATGCTAACACACCACAAATTCTAAAATCACATTATTTATATAATTTCCCGTTGATGATACAGTATATGAAACTGTTGCTCACTGTTGAAAAAGTAATGTTCACATCACTAAAAGTAAAACCATTACTAAAGATTCAATTTTACATGTCTTGATATGATATGCCTCTACCTTTGTGAAAGTGGGAGGGATATGGGACATATCCCAAATTTGAACATCTAACAACCCCTCCCCTATAATGTTTCTAAAAAAGCCAGAAATTAACTAAGTTCATGCATGACGGACAAAGAATATACATCAGCTCACTTGAGTCAAAGGCTCAGGTGAGCTGGTTATTAAAATGTTCTACAATAAATAACGAGAAATGTAGACTGTACTTGATTTTGCACAACTAAGCAAAATATTTATATGGCTAGTAGATAGCGTGCCTGCAAATGCTGGAGTTCCCACATGCTTGTAACACCTGCAAATCATATTTCATGTCAGATTGTATAAGTTTGATTAATACTGTACGTTTACAACAATCTTTTAGGTTAAAGTTAGATCTTGTGCATCGACTTAACGGTTATCTATATTGAAATACAGCATAGCTAGCATGTACTATTTTGATAATCATTACTTCAGTATAACATAGTTTACTGCTTACCTACTTTGGGAATATTAAAGAAATTTCATAAATGTCAACATTAAAACCCATTTTAGCTCATGCATTTAGTGAGCATCTTTCATGGTTTACAACTCAAGAACACAACCACGAAAGGCCTGCATTACTACTCCTTCATATGAAGTAACTTCTCTTTATATCTCTCTTAAATACTATCTTACAGAACACACAAGAACATATAAATAACTTAATAAAACACCAATACAATGTCAATATCTCTTTAAAACATATATACACTGTTTAATATATGATTTTGCTGTCTATTTACAACATAAATTTCATTAATGATTATATATTAATTTTTTTCTAATGGACATATATTTATTCATGGAAGTCTAGTATCATAATATACTGAAGGCAGCACAGGCAAAGATTAATTAATATCCTTTAGATGATATTGTATCAGGAATTATTATATTATTTTATATTACATTTATTTTTTGTCCATCAAATAAGGAATGCAGATTTGTTTTATTGTCATAGTACTAGCAGCAGAAGGTAATAACCACTGGACAACTAGAGTAATTATAAAGGTAAATGACATGATTGGGGGTAGTCCTCAAAAAAAAACTTTCTAGAATCAAGTAAAATGTGCAAGGGTTCTACTGTGCAAATGTTGTAGTCAAAAGTTGACTCGTTTTAGAATATATCTTCCATCAGTATGCCTTGTGACAGACAAATGCATTGTGTAGCTTTCTATTGGATTAATTTTTCTTGAGGGGAAGAAAAAAAAATGCTGGTATGTCCATGCTCAATTCTCCAAACGTAAACAAATGCAAGACAAATCCTTCCAGCCAGGAGATGCGTTCTAGCTAGTGCACTGGCTGGTATATCGTTTAACCAGTTTGGTTCGAGAGGCATTTTTTAATTTCTCCCAATCATGTCACTATCCTTTTCACATCTCAAATAACCCATTGGAAATGATTTGATTTCAATATAACGCACATTCTCCATAAAACACAGTCTGAGATATCTCACTTTAGTCTCTAACAAGATAAGAAATATAAAGAAAACAACCACATATTGTATGGCACATCTGCATGTGCCGAAAAACATGAACCATTTTTGTCTCTATTTCAGTCAAAAGCAAACTTCACTTCTGCTGACCACTTGTGTATATTACATTCCTAAAGTAATATAAAGTGATCACAAAAGATAGCTTGTATCTTTTAAAATAACGGTATGGTCAAGGGATTGAAAAATGTCTTTAAGCCCTTGGAGATGATTTTATTTCAATATAACATTCAAAATATAACATTCTCACATACTCCAATGTGAGATAACCTTCCGTCGTTGTCAAGCAAGAAGGGCCATAGCATTTGGTACCAGCACAAGGGCCTAACAGTAACTTTTCTCTAATTTGAGAAATATTGCTTTATTTGATATTTGCACTTAATGGACCGACAGAAGAATCTAAGAATATCACACGACCTTGATTTCATGTGAAAAGAGATAGGTTTCAAAGTTAGAGGCAAATAAGGGTTAAGGTCCTTCTGCCGGGAACACATGCTAGGGCCCTTCTGCTGGACAACCAATGACTTGTTCTCAGTCTCCAATGGGTTAAACGTGTCAACATAGAATCACCCCTTTGTATTGTAGCTTTGACATACAGTATGGTATGCCTAGATTTCCAGCATGCTCACATGCTTGACTCAAAGACGGCAACAGTGCTACCACTAGGTTCGCTCGGTTCGTCCCCATCCGTGGCCGACAGACGATAGTTGACCACACCCCCAGGAGATGGAATGAGCCTGCAGCCAATTGGTTTTAACTGATGGGAAAACGAAAATACATATTAAGATATGATAAGCTAGCATAAATCATTATTCTGTGTAGAAATTTGGAAGCCCCACCCAGCCCCATCAGATGACACAACTAAAATCTGTTAAAATTGATTTTTGTATAAATTTGCATAGATCAGCATTATTAATGAATTGTAAAATTCTGTAAGTTTTGAAGCCCTCATGATGCCCTACAAGAAATAACAAAAACAGTCAAAAACAGCTGAGAAATGCAACAACTGCTACCAAATTCAGTACACATATTTCTTTGATTATATAATAAACAAGACTGAAAAGTCTTAATAAAATACCTCTGTAAAAATTGAGATCTGATACAAGACATGAGCTATGGCTTTAGAAACTGACACTCAAAAACTACGGGTATGCATGAGACAAAGAGACAAATTATACATTGCAACAAGTTTAATTAAATCAGAATGAATGTTTCAGTTAGCCTACATTTAGTTATACTGTACAGAAGACTTCAAAACATAGGCACAGCATGTTTCAGTTTAATGGCAGTATTATTTTGAGGTTTGTTATGTATGTTGGTGGTAAAATATGTCCTCAAGTTCTGGAGAAGGTTTTAGAATGGTTGACAGTTTAAAGTTATGAATAAATACTTACTAAATGATGTTCAGTGTGCACACTATGCAGTACAGCATCATGTAAGGTTATGTAAATCTTATCCAAGCCAATCAGCTCGAGGAAGCCACTTTTATACAGCAGAGACCTGATAGCTCCTGAGAAAGGCAAAGGTAGACAAGGAATTTAATTGCTCGGTTGTCATTGAGGGCAATTAATATCAAACAGTACATGTCACCAAATGAAATGCATCATATTCCATAAATTATTCTTCACTTGACCTCAATGTTTTGACAAAAAGTGAAAAATCAAAGGCAGTAATATGATTGGGAGAAGTCAAAAGTAATGACGAACCAAATGCATTGGAACAATACTGATATACATATAAACTACAAGTATATGTCCAAGCTGGAATTTTATGTCTTAAGTTTATTTACTTCAAGAGAAATTAGCACATATGTATTACAACTGAATATCCCGATATCTGGGTAAAAATGTTTACTTTTTACACTAACCACTCAATATTTAATAACATAAATGGTACCTTGGGATACCAAACAAAAATCTGTCACTTTGTTGAATTATTTTTTTTCTCTCAGAGCTTTACTCTGGGTTAACAAACCATTTAAACATTATTTTTGTAGTGAGTTTTTCAATGTTGAAAAACTCTTGTGCAAAATGTTTCGTTTAGTGGTCTTATGCAACAATAAAGGCCTTAAAAACAACAACTTTAAAATCATTTTCACATGACTATTTTTTTTTCAGTTTATGTCCATATATTGTAAACCAGTGCAACACCCACACAACACCACTACTATACAATGTTACTTCTAATGGATACAAGAGGGCACTACACAATGTGGTACCCCCATGGACCACATGGTGCAGCATTTGTCAAACCCCCCACTGACCTCTGCAGTTTGCCAGGACGATCTCCACATCCACCTTCTTGTAGTCGGCGACGATGACCTTCAACGTGCTGAGACCCATGGCGTCCAAGAAGCTGATAGCACCGAAATCCATGATGATGGTATTGACCCCGTGGGTCCCCCGGCTGACCTGGCTGCTGCCCCCCTCGCTGACCGTCTGTAACGACTCCGGGTGAATGACCGCTAGATCGTCAGATGATGCTGCCTTCCCATTTTTATCCAGTTTCTCACAGGAGTCGTGATGATCATGATGCTAAAAAAAAATGATAATAATAATAACAATCATGACATTTTCAAATCCACCGAGATAGGTGATTATCTTGCAGACATTAAGTGTGATAAATAGAATTCAAGGTTTGAAAGCTGTTGTTATACGATAAGAACTTGGGGACATTCATTTTTTAATTTCTTCCAGTAAAGTGTGAAAAGTTCAATATATAGTGGCCACTTAAGGAAAATATAAATGCGGCCTTTACAGACAAGTGGCTGCTATAAACAGGCTTTTAAATACATAAATTGTCTTGAGGGGAATGATAACTGTAGCCAATTAACATAGGAAATAACCCAGGGCGACGGGCGATTTAGCCCTTGGCAAAGCCCAAATCACCCCCTAAAATCCCCAAAACCCCATTCTTCGGGGCGACCATTTCCTTCAGAATCGCCGTCAGATTTGCTACGAAAAATTTCACTTTTTTTTTTATGGCATTGAAACAAAAATGAATTATAGATGGTTGCTTTTATGGATGAAGCACCGGCTAAAACATCAGCAATCTTTCACTGCATTCTTCAAATTCTGATGTGCAACGAAAAAGTAGCCCCAGTGGTAGAAAAGTACCCCCCCCCCCCCCGAAATTCAAAAATAGCCCT
Organism: Eucidaris tribuloides; assembly: GCA_001188425.1. Lineage (NCBI taxonomy): Eukaryota > Metazoa > Echinodermata > Echinoidea > Cidaroida > Cidaridae > Eucidaris > Eucidaris tribuloides. The sequence goes on from JZLH01S0554624.1 coordinate 42,385, forward strand.
ACAGGATCTAACCAAAATCACCCTTTAAAAATAAAAATTAATTCCTACCCTGTAGCCAATATAGGCAGTTTGGCTGCAATAGATGCCAATGAGAATTTCCAGTGCCATTTTCATATGATTCAATTTCATTTATACCTCTATTTGTTTCCATGGTAACATAAGATTCTATCTATATCATTATATTTGGATTATGACATTTTAATCAATTGTTGAAAACCAGTGAAACTCCAATTTCTGATATGGACAATAAATTCCAATTCAGTTCAATAGAGAGGTGGCAACTAAGACAAGTTTCACTGTATGCAGTAGAAATTCCCCCGGGGAAATTCCATAACTTCAACAATACATACAAATAATTTTGAAGACAATCCTTTGTTCAACCTGGATTGATCTTGGTGAAAGTGTAGGTATGTTTTTATTCAGGTCATTAAATCACCATTATCTGCAAAATTGCAGCTAATCTTAATCAAAATTTGTAAATTTTGGAGTAGGTTATACAGTCCAAGTGTATATGCCCTATTAGTAATTTCAGGGTTATTTTCTATTCTCTGAAATTACCACAGCCAAAATGATTTATGTATGATTAACTCCCATATAAAAAAGAATCACTTCAGATCTTTTAGCACCTGCCTGTGTGTAACCATGTATTTAAAATTTTGAAAAAATTGGATACGTAGTATATCTCACCTCTGCAGTCAGAACTCCATTCTGTACATCTTCCAGACCTTCTGTGTGTTCCTTCATCAATCTTTCTCTGGCCTTCTTTCCCTTCCCCTCTGCGATCTTCTTGAGTTTGGCCAGTCGTTTCTCTTCCTTGGCCCTCTCTTGGAGGATTTTGGGTGGATCGATTCCCGTCATGGAGTACATGTGCTGTTTGACGTACTCGGCGTTGGCAAAGTAGAACGGCGCGTTGAGCCGGAAAATCTTGAGGCCAGGAATTTCTTCGGTCTAGACACGGATGGAGAAAAAAAAATGGTGTTGTAAAGTTTGTGGAATATACACCATGCATAAGTTTTATGGCATAATTAGGACACTTACATTTAACTAGATCATTACGTAATACAGAATTGCATTACGAATTATTACTTTGAATAATTGCATGTATATCTCTTAATGTGCCAAAGTCACAAATATGCACCACACAATAATGTAATGTCCATAGAATTGTAATTCCCATGGCACGTTAAGAGATATATAATTTTGTGCACAATTTCCAAATCCCTGACCAAGCTTCATCATGTAACAGAAACAAATTAAAAAATCAGATGAGAAAAGATAGGAGAGTGATAAAATTTTCCGACAGAAGACGACCTTCAAACATAGTTTTAAGCTCTTAAAGTGATAGGCTAACATTGTGGAGATTCAATTTAAAAAATTGTCAAATTTTGATATTTGAACTACATAGTAGTGTTCATATGGACAGATAAACACCCTAGAATAAAAAAAAGTTTGGAAAGTTACACTGCCAATGGCAAGTTATGCATGAATAAACAAAACTCGGGGCGAGTTTAAAAAGCGTAGGTGTACACACAGTTAGTCTATGGGAGAAAATGGGCAGGTGAATCCGATCAACTTACGATTTTCACTTTTTAAAGCACTAAATATCATTTTGAAATACAATTTTTTCAGGGCGTCATTTTTAGACCTTATCAGAGACAATGGTAGCATGGGGAATCATGTAGCTCAGATACTTTTAACTGTGGTAAATGTTAGCCAATACCTTTAAGGCCATTCAGGTTGAATGAGCATATATACAATATACAGCAATTTTAGAAAATATATGTATTAAATTGGACAGTGGTCATGTACATTAACTTTTTATGATTTGTAAATTTTTATCTATTTATATTAATCCAGCTGTTTTCTTCATTACATATATTTGATTCCATGGGTTAGGATTAGGGTTAGGGTGCCCTTTTTAATTCAATTTACAGTAATTATGATGGAATTGAATTTAATGGAACTAAATGTATTGCCAGTGTCATTCATTCTGTTTGCTTTTCATTTGCTGTACTGCAAGCAATGCATATTAGTTTATGTGTACATAGCAATAATGAACTGATGAAAGTCCAGTTGGCTGATAGGTTTTTAAAATGCAAACTATCTGATGTGTTATCCAGTACCATCATCTGCATGATTTCTCACAATATATTCGATAACTATTATGAGAGATCCTTTGTACACACATTTACATCTCTCTTGAAGAAATAAATATTTATGAATATATATTAATGAAAAAAAAATGTTTGAGTACAAGTTGTAAATATACAATTTATTTTCAATCCTACCTAAATACCTACTCAGAAATCAGATCACAGCATAATCTCTGGCATTGAAGACTGACTTATTGATTATATATACAGCTTAAAATGAGATCATTAAACAAATGCTCTAAGATTCAAAATATAAATCTTCACATCTCACAAAGCCTTCGGGCTGAAGTCAGTTTTCAAGAAATAGATTATATGGCATTGTAACATCCAGTCTATTCATCTATCTATCTGAATTCCATCTGTCTACCTACCTTTATGTTTACTACATATCCATCTACATATTTATCGATCAATCAATCTATCTATCTATCTATTTGTATTGTACTATTTATTTATCTATCTATCTATCTATCTATCTATCTATTTGTATTGTACTATCTATCTATCTAGCTAGCTAGCTATCTATCTTATCTAGCTAGCTATCAATCTATCTATCTTATCTAGCTTTCTTTCAATCAATCTATCTATCTATCTTATCTAGCTTTCTATCAATCAGTCAGTCTATTTATCTATCTATCAACATACCTATCTATCCATCTATTTACAAGTATATCAGTTATATTGAGAAGAACCACACTACATGTTGCACATGTACTCACAGCATCGTAATACGCGAGATCTCTGTAAATGTCGGTGTTTGGAATGTGTCCCATAATACTGCACTTGGGGTGTTGTGTCCGGATGACAATGGAGAAGATGGCTGTGGCCACGCCCACACCGAGGCCGATGTCGACGCCCAATAGCACCACGGCGGCGCAAGTCACAATCCACAGCATCTGCAGACAGAAGCATCCAAAGCATAGACGTCAGCATCATCAGCATCACCATAATCATCATCACCACCACCATATCATCATCATCATCACCATATCATCATCATCATCATCATCATCATCACTTATCATCATCATCATCATCACTTATCATCATCATCATCACTTATCATCATCATCATCATCACTTATCATCATCATCATCACTTATCATCATCATCATCATTATCATTATCAACATCTAGTTCTTCTTTGATACTGACAATGTACCTGCTGATCTGTTGCTTTGTTCTTGTGTATATATCAATTATAGCACAAACATTTTGACGTATAAAACTACAAACACAAAAACACAAGATATGATGCGTCTTGATCAATACATTTGGACATTTTACAGAAATAACAGAATGAAGTGTGATTCAGGTGTAATCATCAGGAATCTATATCACCTTTTTCTTCTGATTACATTTTTTCTGAGCTTTTTACACTTTAGTTTAAAAATCCTGATTTCAGGAAAAAAACTGGCATGTGGCATTTCCCCAAACCATAGATTTTCTCAGCGTACAGGTCTCAAGCGTACAGTCATCAGTCACTAGCAAAATTCTCATGTGCCGCCTACTTTTTTTTACTCCACTTTCTTTCTTAAACTCCACTTTTCAAAAATATTTGGTATCACTATGATAATCCTTACACAGTCAATCTTGGAATATCTCCACAACACTTTGATATCTCTGAACTGCCTGAATATACCTCGAAGAGCGACTACGACAATCGCTGCTAAACACCCCTGTAAAAGACAGATACAGAAATCATTTATTCATATGAATCAATCAGTGAACACAGAGAGATGAAAGTTCTTGGAAGTGATATAAGGTGCAAAGCAACTTTGGATCCAATAGTAAGTCAATATTGTTTGCTCTATACAAGCTGGTAAAAGAGAATGAAATTAAGATAAAGGCATACAGTGAAATATAAAGAATATGAGAAAGGAATAGGAGTTTGAGTAAATGTATCATCTAAATAAAATATCCCCCAATACAATATATTCAACAGATGTGTAAACTGTAAAACTTGATAAACAGACACTGCAAAAGGGAAGGGCTTTATACAATACCAGTCTATAAAATGGCTTAATTTACAAAGATACAAAAATACAATAAATACAAACAATGTATAGTTATGTTGATTTACGGGGATCAAATCTGTAAAGGCCATATACATTCTAATTCATGGATTAATTTAAATGTGTATCTTAATAGATCAACTGCACTTATATCAGTTACAAGTTTTCATGAAGTAACAGATATCCATTTTGATTTTTATTCACATGCTCAAATTATTACTATTGTCTGGTAAACTATTCCACAATATATGCTCATGGACATTTATTACATGAATGAAAATTAAATAGTCTTGTCTTTATTCATACATCAATATTATCTAGTAAACTATTCCACAATATTGCTCAGGGTATGAAAGTGACAATTAAAATAGCATTTTGTCTTTTTATATTACATTATAATATATATAGCATTATACAAAATACGTTTTAAGAAATTGTACTTTAAATTTGTCTTACTCAGGAAAGTGACTCAAAAAATTGCCGTCGAGAAGAAACAAGATCCAACAGAATTGTAATAGCTGATTTATAACGCCAGACGGCATCTGGGGAGGACAATACAGAACACGGTTTGAATT
>JZLH01S0554624.1:58697-85376 GCA_001188425.1 Eucidaris tribuloides
AGATTAAGTATCTATAACGCAGCTGGGGGGGGGCCCTGGGGGCATATCCCCCCCCACACAATTTCATGTGCCCCCCAACAAAAATCATGAAGGAAGCAAAAAATTGTGTATGCGCCCACCCCCCCCCACCAAAAAAAAAAATTATTTTGGTGCCCACACTGCTGAAAAAAATCCTAGCCTACCCAATCCTCCTACATGCCAATAAAAAGCTTACATGTTTAACATTGACGCAACAATTTAAAAATACCTACATCAAATACTACAAATAGCCTAACATAATCCTCAGCAATGCTCTAAAGTGTTCTTTAACAAAGGTCTAAAAATGAAGCCCCTTAAACAAACAAGAGCCCCGGGGAGGCACGACGCTCACGCTGAGGTCTCGCAAACTCTTATGCGTACCCATAGAAAAAAACATCAGTTATATTCATATAGTTTTGGCCCCTTGGAGCCTGGATAGATCTAGGCACCAACGTAAGCCAAATGAAACGCAGTTGAAAAACTTGGCATCCCCCTTGCCATGGTACTGATTTTGCCAAGTTAAATATATTCTAATCATCCGTTTTTATAAAAGAAGGTACGCCCCTAGTCATGCTTAACATTCTGAACTTATGACCTGACTTATGTGACCTGACCCCAATAATCATTGAGGTCTCCGTTACACATACTAGCGCACCGCCAAGTTTGGGTTACAAATGGGTTGTGGTAGAAAGTTACTAGTTTGGGTCACTTAGGGGGCCCTGCCCCTGGCGGCCTGGGGGGGGGGGGGGCTGTGTACCATTCCAGAATCCCTCTTTCCCCTCCAGCCTCGATGAATCATCTCCAAACCAAAGTTTGGTCTAAATCCATGATGTGAATGTGAATTATTCCTATAGGGCCCTAACCCCAACTTTGCCGCCCCCCCCCACCCTTGGGGGGCAAACGGGGCCACCCTGGGCATGTCATGACGGAAACATTAATTAAAGCACATATAAGAGGGTAATCTACACACTACGTGCTTCAACTAAATACTATTTCTGGATCTAAGAAGAAGGCCAATACCAAACGCAAGAAGAAGAACCTTGACTTCATTTGACCTATTGACCTACATATGTCGACGCCTTTGAACCCCAAAAATAAACATTGAGGTCGCCCTGTTTAGCATCTACCACCCTGCAAGTTTGGTTACAAATTGGCGCTTGTGGTTAGAAAGTTACCTAGTTTGGGCGCTTAATGGCCTGCCCCCTGGGCCCCCCAGGGGGGGGCCTGTGTGTAGCAATCTCCACGAAACCCTCTTTCCCCTCCCCCTGAGGATCATCACCAAGTTTGGCTAAATCCATTGATGTGAATGTGAGTTATTGTCTATAAGCCCTACCCAACTCTTTGCCCGCCCTTGGGGGCCAAACGGGGCCACCCGTGGTCAATTGTCATGAGGAACCATAATTCAGCAGCATATAAGTATCTACAACACAAAAAGTGGCCTTAATTTAACTATTCTGGGATCTAGAGAAGAAGATGTTTGAAAAATTAACCGACTTTTGGCCCTTTAAGCGGTCCTGCCCTGGGCCCCCTGGGGGGCCAGGTGTACCAGTTTGAGGACCGTCTTGAATCCCCCACTCCCTAAAGGATCCATTCCTGCCAAGTTGGGCCCAAATCCAATCATCGGAAGTTTTGAAGAAGAAGCCTGAAAAATGTGTAAGAATTTAGCGGCACAGGACGAACGATCGCCACACACATACGGGGCGACGAACGACGGCATCGATCGGATCCGCGCGGAACGACGGACAAAAAGCGATCGCAATAGCTCACTTGAGCCTTTGCTCAGGTGAGCTAAATAAAATGTAACTTCAAAGTGATCATTTAGTTCTAACAAGAGTTTCAAAATCTACAGTATCCTGTGTTGACTTTCTCCGACCTTGTCTATTTCCTCCATACAACTACGTGTTTAACAGGTGTCTGACCTTAATTTTTTACTCAGGAGAACAACCGATTTGTTTATGCCAGCTACCAATGCCAATGGAACCATAACATTCAAACTTTTGTATGGCAAGGATGTTTATTATGTGCCACTATTACTAACTCAGAATATGAAATTTGACAGGTTTTTTTTTTGTTTTTTTTTAAAATTAAAGTTTCACAAAAGGTTTACCCTTTATCTTAAATAAATTTGAGTAGTAATTTGCTACAGTCTGCTCTCTTTACATGCTGCTCTTCTGATGAATGTTATAACTCGATAACCTTAACACCTATTAAACTACCCATTGGATCGCTATAATGTAAAATTTAGTTGAAAACTCGGGGGTCCAATCCCGAGATTTTCAATTAATTAGTTTAAAAAAAAAGTCTATCTATAATCTTTGTTCATGGTGTGTAATATGACCTTTGGGCGATAAGATCTTTCAAAATAAAAAAAAAAATCCCCAAAACTAAACTTGGGCTTTAATCAAGTTGTTCATGATAATCCAATAAACCCTGCACTCTCCAGAAAAATTGCTATTCACATAGTGTGGGTTCTAGACAGATGGATGGATAGAATAAGACAGCCAAAACGGCACAATGCCTCCAGCACAGTTCATAGCAAAAGCAGCAACAATTGTCTTGCATGAATTAGACAAAGTAAATGTGATGAGCCTGTACAAAGTTATTCTTTGAATTAGTCAATGTATTTCATTTTACAGGTGTTCTTGGCAAATCACCCGCCTAAATTAAGTACAATCGACTCACCAAATTATCGCGTCCCATTAACTTTCTTGTATTTGTTGCTGACATCTTCAGAGCTTTTCTTGACAATATTTTGCCAATGTGTCTACTCATACAAGAGTCCCTAAATGATACAATCATCATTATGCTACATTTCGCATAACTAAATTTTCTTTGTCAGTTCAACTTTTCTGTCTAATTCTCCGCAATTTGGGGTTAATTTAAAATAAACAAAACATTGAGATTGTTGTGAATATTCTGAAAACACAGGATCAAAAAATTGGTGGAAATTGTGTTTGGGCTGAGACTTGTTGACTTAAATCAGCTCTGACCAATTTCCTAAACACCTTGTATTGCAAACTCCTGACAATGTTAATGTGGTATTGTGAAATTTGAATTTGTTCAAATAAGTAGTTTTCCCTTTATTCTTAAGGGGGGGGGGGATGCCATGACTGGCTACTGTCATTGCAAAATAATTGTGAAATATGAGTAATGCTTGTCTGGAGGTGAAGAGAGACTGCAGTCTGCTTAAAACCAGGGTGGCAATCCAACAATTTCTTTCAGCTGTCTTTCTGTAAGTGTGGTATTGCCATGCCAATACATTGGAGAACCAACATCAAACCGACAGAAAAATTTGTCAAAATAACACATATGTGATTTTCAAATTAATCAGGGAGCATCATAATACTAATAATGTAATTATACCTATGGCTAAAAATAAACGCGGAGAGGGGTTTTTTGACATTTTATTTATGTTGTAAAAAAATACAAGCAATGTCAGACGAAAGCAATTTTCATTATAGCAATTAACACAAATCATTTTAATTGACCTAGGAATTATCAATAAAAGAAAAATCAAATTCTTTTTTTTACCACATACACAAAAACAACTAACATAACACTACACTTAAAGAGGGCAGTAAATAGGATTGGGAGAATATACAAAAATCGCCTCTCAAAACCCAAAGTGGTCTGAAAGATATAGCGCAATGGATACAGCCAGTTGAAGGTATCTCCCAGCTGGAAGGATTTATCTTAAATTGTTACACTTACCGAATTAAGCGATGAACAATACTAAGCATTTATATTTCCTTTGAGGCCAGCGAATAGAAGCAGATCCCAAGGAGAAAGCCCTACCAACAGATTTGTCTGTCACCAAGGCATTACTGAATGGAATTTATCTTAGAAACAAGTAACTTTGACTACCAATTTCACAGTAGAATCCTTGCACAGTTTATCTTGATTCCAGAGTAGTTTCAACCCCAGGTTGAGGAACTACCCCAAAGGTGTCAACTAGGCCGTATCGTAGGGATTTTGGCGCCCAGGGCAAACAATGAAGTGCCCCCCCCCCCCTGGTGGAATACTAGCTTTTGCTAAGGGGGGGGGTTGACCCAAAAATAATGTCGTGCTCCGCATCTCCAAGTTGCGATACCAGAATTGTGATCGCCAAAGCGTGCCGAAAAGTGACAAAGTCAAAGATTTTTGGCACAAAATTGCAATTTATTAAATTTTGCGTGGCCAATTTGAAAATATCATGATTTTTTTTAAGAAAATGAACATTGTGGTTATGTTTTTTGCGCAAAAGCGCGCCGAAAAATGTTTTTATAATTGTGTGTATCAGTAGCGCGAAGAGCGCCAAAAATCGAAAAAATTGCATTACAATATGCTTGAGCAATATTTTCTATGTTAAAATTAATGGTGTGAAAGTGTTTATGCACTGCTTTTTATACATATTTTGCAAATACGTTTTAGTTTTCCTGAAGAAGCATGTACTATCACAAATAAGACCATAGCCAAATTTCACATGGCAACGCCCAAGGGGGAGGGGGTTACACCCAAGGGGGAGGGGTTACACGCCCCTAATCCGCCCGTACTGATCTGCCTACTACCCGTCACCCTCAACCAAAACTTATCTGATGTAACTATAGAATCAAAGGAAACACACTGACCCAAGTGGTAGATTGTCTTTGGCAAAAATTATTGCGAGGGAGCGGCAGCGACCTAAACACAGACCAGTATATTATATATTAGTTGGAGGCTTTAGATTGTGTTTTTTTGTTTAGTTTTAGAAAATTTTTATGTACTTGTAAGCCCTATCAAACCCATTTTTCTAACGCAACTTTACGCGCTGTTGGGGGGGGGGGGGTCACATAATTCTATGAAGTTCATACTTTTCCCTCTATTGTCTTTTTTCTCATTCATCCTGGCTTGCATTTTGTGGGCACCGACTTAAAGTGGGCGCGCCGAGGCCACGTGCCCCTCTGCCCCACTAGATAACGCCAACTGGGGTCAACTTATTTTAAGCTTCAAGAGGATATACCAGGAAACATAATTTATACCGATAACCCAGGCTAACACAAAAGGAAATGAAAAGGATGTACTAGTGTGTAAACATGTTTCGGCTTGAAACTCTCTCATTCAACAAATTAAGCACTATACTCTTTATGCCACAGATGTCTTTGGCAAATAATGTGCATAAATATTATGCCAAATATGTTTCTTGCATGGTAACCACCGTGCAGTTTTGGTTCAATTTTTTCATATTGCTCTGGAGATCATACTATCAACAGAACAAGGCGGGGAATAGTTGTTTCGAAGTTCTTACATTCATAGTACATGTGGCACAAGTGGTCCAGCCAGAGTGAATTCTACCTTTAAGACTAAAAATAGTAAAATAAGTCAAAAGTGGCATATAATCATACTTGTTGTGTAGGGAATGCAGAGATTCCCAGTGTAACATACATTGATTTTAATTTCTATTTTATGAGAAAAAAAAGATAGATTTTACACAAGATGTACCCATGATTTATTACTGGCCCACATACTAGCCAATTATATCATGACCAGGTAAAACAAAAGTCCTTATTATCAACTATTTTGGACAACAGACTGAAAATTTAGAAAATGCCCCAAATATTCGTAGAAACACGAATCACGCCGGAGGGCCGGAGTGGGGATTTTGTCTACCCCTCCCCTCCTCCATAAATAATAATTTGTGTAAGTGCAATGTTGGTAGCCACCACAGAGTCTTTCCCCCGAACTACTAGATCTTTTACAACGTTTGCTATCTTCGTGTTTTGTATCTTGTAGCAATTTGAGTACTAGTTATAATGTACACTGTAAAGTCAAACAATTGCTAAAATTATTTCCCATTCACGATGGACACTGAAGAGTTTTTTAAAAGTAATTACAGTCAAACAAGCTGTTTATAACAATGGTCCCGGGGACCTAAAAATTACCCTCTTTATATGAAAATCATTGTTATATCAGGGCTAAAAACAACAACAGAAATACAAAGAGTTTGGGACAAAAAAAAATCACCTTGTTATAACAGGAGTTTTTTTATATCAGTGGGCTCTTTAATAACAAGGTTTTCACTGTACTGTCACATGAAATTTAGTCTAAATTAGTGATTTTGCAAGAAAAAAAACAACATACTCTCAAACATTTCTGAGGAAATCTACAATAAGGCATAGGCTTGTCTGGTTGCATTACTAGAGATCACACTCAATATCCCTTCACATGCACTTATTTTCTTTTCAATCATCTCTGTTTTTAATATTGTTTATGAGGAACACTATCTATTAGACAGATAAATATGAATGATGTTGTTTCGTTATCTTTGTTCCTATCACCATGTCCTAGATACAACCGCCTTTCCAAATGTCAACAGTATGCCCACCTTATTGTTGGGAATGTGTGCTTATGTTTGTGGAAGGATTTAGTTTCGAAGGTGACTTACAAAGTAAATCAGCAATACACCCAATGCAACCGCAGCACCCACAATACACACTTGCACTATGCTTTTGTTTTACATGTATATTTCTGTCTCCTCCCCGTCGCCTTTCCTGCGCATTTGATTTTTGTTATTAATTTTATTGTACTTCCAATTCTAAAAATCTATTTCCATTCATAATCAAATTCAGTTTAGTTATGATACAAGTACAAAGTCACGAAATTATGTTTTACTTTAATTCCCAACATGCTGATTATTTATGTGAAAATATGTATGAATTTCCATTCCATCAAAAATGTTTGTGGGTATTGATATGAACCAATGTAATGAGAATACAACATTGTAAGATTGTTTTGACCTGCAGCAAAAGGAGACACAAACAAAAACATTCAACACAACTGATAACCAAAAGCAATCTATTGACATACATGTACATGTATGGTTTTAACACACTGGTATAACAGATGTGCCTCAAATATTTTGTCAAGTTTTAAAGCACCAAGTTTAGTTTGGGGATGTTTTTTTATTTGAAAGCTATGCCAAAGTCATATCCAGGCAATTAACAGAATTCTGTCTTAAAGTTTTTTTTTTCAAATTAATTTAATGAAAAACTGCGGGGGGGGGGGGGGGGGGGGAAACCAACCACTTAGAGATTTTAATACTATATTTTACATATAGCATCCAAGAAGTGTTAAGTTATATGAGTAGCATACCTCATCAGAAAGAACAGACTTTGCTCTTTCACATCAGCTGATGATTAAAATCTAGTTTTGCACTTTGTGACTTTTTTCATAAACTGGACACACAACAAGAACTTAAAACAAAACAAATAAAATGGAAAAAAATACCTACACCTGTTGGAAAGACACTTCGTATTTATTTCTTTTGCGAATAGATGGCCGCGCGGTAAGGAGAACTGAGTACGGAGAAGCCAACAATGCAATGACAAATGCATCGCTGATTGCATAGACTGGGTGGTACTGGAATGGAGGCAAGGACAGGGGCTGGCAATGAGCGAATGTGGTGTCGAGAATAAAAATATGTTGGCATCAAAAAACGTGTCGCACAGAAATATAATAGCTATGAAAAATATGTTGGACAAAAAAAAAGGGTGTAGCTGAAGGGCAGCATTGAAATTTCTGGGCTGAGGAAGAATAACAACATGTTTTTGAGTTGGGTAAAACCATGTATCTCACAAAAATGTTTAAATGTCTGGAAAGTTTTAAAAAAGATGCCATTACACTGGAATAAATCTCTTTTTCAGATTGAAACTCTGAGAATTTGGACAAAACACAAATTGAGTTCAGGTAAATGATTCCATAGAATTAATTTTCATACAGAAAATTAGATACAGATTTTTTTTTTTTTGTGGGGGGGGGGAAGGGATGTCATTTCAGGTGGACACCAATGCTCGTGAAAAAAGAATGTAAAAAGTTTGTTTTTTTTTTACCTTTTTGCGGAGTCAATGTATGCACGTAGAGTGAAAAGGTTATCAAATTGCCAAAAATACAAGGAAAAAAAAAGGGTATACTATTTAAACTTAAAAAAGGGTATCTTATCAGGGTATTCTGGCGATGCGAAGGAATAATTACTTATTGAGGGTCCAATTCGAAAGTCCACCTTCCTAATGACAGTGGTCCTGCCCCTCCCCCCCTCCCCCTCCCCCCCCCCCCCCCCGCCCCCGGTACTAAAGGATGGACAGCAGCATTGAAAATTTTATAGGTTGTGGAAGAAACAATTATTACAACAATAGAGCTCTTCCAAAACCTACTAATCAACTGATCCATGGATTTACAGGGAAATATAAACCATGTGTTACAAAACAAAGTGTGACTGAATGATGGCAGCATTGAAAAGTCTGATGTACATGTAGCATGTACTTTGATCAATTGATGCAAGATTTAAAAGGGGACTAAAAATGCCAAATTCATATGAAAACAAGTCGTTCAAATAACAAGTGTATACTGAAGAATGACACAGCATTGAAAATTCTGGCCGTGGAAGATAAACCACATTTGCAAAGATGACGCATGTTAATGTAGTTTTACAAAAACCTTGATTAATTGATGCTGATTGAAAGGGGAATAAAACATGTAACACAAAACAAGTCCTGATGAAATATAAATGTATAACGAAAAATGGACAAGCATGAACATTTTTTGGGGCTGGGTTATTAAAGATAATCACAATTTGAATGATTTTCCGATGTTACATGTACATGAAGCTGAAAATGAACACTTGATCAATTCAGAACGTGATTTAAAAGGTGTATTCTAAGCTGACAGGGTATTTTGCTTTTAAACAGACACACGAAAATACAGGAAACATATAAATAGTGACAGTTTTGAGTAAAAAATTGTAAATAAGTCTGTGAAAAAATAAATACTCTTTGAAAAGGTCATAAGATCATTGCATGACCTGGCAACAACCCCAAAACTGGCAAAGACAATCGCGCTCCCTTTTAACCATGGTAAGAAGTGACCCCGCCATCACCAAGCCGCCCATGCCTGTCGATGCTGTATATGACTTGCAGTTTGGGTTGGCGCAAATTTTTTGCTGCAAGACAAAAAAAGGTTTATTTTTTCAGCAGACAACTTTTTTTCATACGTCTACGCTCCTACCCCTGCTTGTCGGATGCTGTTATTTGGCTTGCAGTTTAGTAATGTGACAAAATTTTTTTGCCTGCAGACAAAATTTTCTAATTCTTGGGGAGAACATTTTTTTTTTTGTCATCCGTTGCCAAAAATTGGCAATAAGTTTGGTGGCTGGGCTGACGGAAAAAGTTTTGACAGCTACATGTAGGTGAGGCGGATGAAACACCCCCCTTGCCAAAACCCTGCGTACGCCTACATGCAGTGCATTCGAGCACGCCTATATTTGTTTTGTACCTAAAATGTCACTAAGTCAACTTCAAATTTCTTAAAACATTTCTATCATTTCTTCACCGTCCATGATGTTTGACATAAAATGTTTTTACAATGATTTTCTAAACAATATAAGCATGTTAGGATAGGAGTGTTTATTCATAAATTCCACACATAATGAAAATCTTCGTGATGATCTTCAAACATTTAAATTCACATCTTATACTCTGATTTATCCCCAAGTTTTCTCAACCTTCAGTTATGTGTTTCACTCAATGTTTCTGCATCTTTTCAAAATATTTCACTATCAGACTTAATTCCCCTTCAATATTATTTTGTTCATTTATGATTGGAAACACTTAAATTCTGTTGTGATGAAACACCACTTAACCATTCAATCATTGCTGTTTGAAAAGATCTAAGCCCTTCCCCCTCCCTTACGATAACCACAAATCGAAACAACAGTTAGCTGACACAAGACACTTACATATTTTTTTTCTGTTCGTGTTACTTCTAGGATTCCAATGACACAATCAGGAATGATTGAGAACACAACTACTTTTAATTAATATTGCTTGAACATTTCCCTTTGTACCAATTCTTCCAGCCAGTGCCCTCTCAATGTGTAACGTATTGCACAAAAACACTGAGGTCGTAAGTTTCAAAACAGACGGGTTACTGATGCATAAAAACCTTTCTCGAGAGAATTTTTTTAGTTATTTAATTTTACATTGATTTTTTTTCCATAAGCTTATATTTTAATGAACAGACAGAAGATATATGTGACCCCAGCTCAAAAACACCTACCAACCAAATAGTAGACCAAAATGAAATTTTAATTTTTCCACATAATGTTAAAGAGTAAGCTCCCCTAAACCTTTTAAAAGATAATAAAATTTGACCATTCCATTCAAAAAGGCATCAAAATAAAAAAAGTTATCAACATGGCAGTTTTCAACAGAAATTGAAGAAAAGAAGGATTTAACGATTATTAGTTCACTCAGAGTGGCGCACCATGCAGAAGGCAGCTTGCCTGAAAAATCTATGGTCCAGAAAAAAACTGCTCTATGTATATTATCTGGTTTTGGTTCGTTTTAAGCCACCAAATTTTGACAGTCGATACAGAAAAGATTTCTTATTTCAAGATAAGTCAATTTTCTTCCTTTCAATTAACCTAGAGTGATCAGTGAAGTGTGATAGTGCCTTAATCGGTAAAAATCGTCTTAATATGGAGCCAACAATAAATGTGCCGGTAGTCAGTGAAAATCCATTCATGTTCAGATAGATGATTGTTTCTTCTAGTGAAACAACCACTGTAAGCCATGTAATGAGCACGTGAGGAAATGGTACAGGGAAACACCTGTTATAACGAGCCTCGATATAGCGAGCGTACCTGCTTTTACGAGGTGATTGTCTCGGTCGCCGGTTTTTCATTTAATGTGTTGTTCAATGGAAAGAAGTCAAGTTTATAGCGAGCATCGGTATTGCGAGATTTCGCAATTCGTTATAAGAGGTATTTTTTCTCTAAAAAACCCAATTAACGAAAGAAAAAACATAAAAAATTCACGGGCCGGTAAAAACGATGAAAATGAAAGTCGCATGTGCGCTGAACCAAAAATTCTAAATTTGGCAACGCAGAAAATGGCCAACCGATTTCAAGAGCCAGGCATCGCACTTCAGCATGCCATGCAACAGCAGGCCATGCACAACACATGAAAGTCGCCTGACTTATCTGCAAGTGTGTGTGTGTATAACACACAACTGCAGCAGATACCATTTACTTCACACAAAGCTGCCTTCCCGTACCACAGTACTCGACGCAAGTTACGAGCGTGAAGAAGTTGCTGCTTTCTTCGAGATCCTAGTTTCCTTTATTAACTTTGGAGTGAGTCATATAAAGAAAAATAAATCATTCTGTCTGTTCATAGTTTTGGTGCAGAACAAGTAGAAAAAGCAGTAAACAGTATGGGTTATAAGCTAGTCCATACATGTTATATTTGTGTGTAAAACATTATGTGTAAACGTTTTATTACTAACGAGGTACCGGTTAACAACGAGGATACAATCGAGGTAAAATCTGCGCGGTCACCCGACCCACCCGTTATAACGGGGTTTCCCTGTATTGCAATAATGTATGTGACTCTTCTTTATTGAATTTGATTTTAAATTTAGGAAAATCAAGTTGTTGTGCATCAGAATGTTCGGTCTGATTGATATGATTGTTTTACAATGTTTCCTGATTTCCAACAAAAGTTGTTGAGGGTGTTTATAGTGTTGTACATGTATGGTGGGGGCCAAACGGGGCCACCCTGGTCATTGTCATGAGGAACATTAATTCAGCACATATAGAGGTATCTACACACAAAGTGGCTTAATTTAACTATTTCTGGATCTAGAGAAGAAGATGTTTGAAAATTACCTACTTTTGGCCCTTTAGGGTCCTGCCCCTGGGCCCCCTGGGGGGCCAGGTGTACCAGTTGAGGACCCTTGAATCCCCACTCCCTAAGGATCATTCCTGCCAAGTTTGGGCCAAATCCAATCATGAATTTTGAAGAAGAAGCTGAAAATGTGTAAAAGTTTACGCACGACGAACGACGCACGACACACGACGAACGACGCACGACGGACGACGGACGACGGACAAAAAGCGATCGCAATAGCTCACTTGAGCCTTTGGCTCAGGTGAGCTAAAAAAATGTACTTCAAAGTGATCATTTAGTTCTTTAACAGAGTTAAAATCTACAGTATCCTGTGTGACTTTCTCCCGACCTTGTCTATTTCCTCCCATACACTACTGTGTTACAGGTCTGACTAATTTTTACTCAGGAGAAGCACCGATTTGTTTATCCATGCATACCATGCCAATGGAACCATAACATTTCAAACTTTTGTATGCAAGGATGTTTATTTGTCCACTATTACGTAACTCAGATATGAAAGTTTGACAGGTTTTTTTTGTTTTTTTTAAATTGAAGTTTCACAAAGTTAGCCTTTATCTTAAATAAATTTGAGAAGTATATTTGTCTACAGTCTGCTCTCTACTCTGCTCTTTCTGATGATGTATAACTCGGATAACCTTAACACCTTATTAACTAACCCATTGGATGCTATAATGTAAAATATAGTTGAAAATCTCGGGGGTCCAATCCCCGAGATTTTTCATTAATTAGTTTAAAAAAAAAGTCATTCAGAATCTGTTCATGGTGTGATATGACCTTTGGGCATAAAGCTTTCAAATAAAAAAAAAATCCCCAAAACTAAACTTGGGCTTTAATCAAGTTTCATGAAAATCCATAAAACCTGCACTCTCCAGAAAATTGCATTACACATAGTGTTCTAGACAGATGGATGGATAGACATACAGCCAAAACCACAATGCCTCCAGCACCAGTTCATAGCAAAGGCAGCAACAATTGTCTTGCATGATTGACAAGTAAATGTGATGACTTGTACAAAGTTTCTTTTGAATTAGTCAATGTATTTCATTTTACATGGTGGTTTTGGCAATCACCCCCAAAAAGTACATCGACTCCCAAATGTACCTCCTTCAAACTTTCTTTGTTATTGTTGCTGACATCTCAAGGGCTTTTTCTTGCAATATTTTGCCAATGTGCACTTCATAAAAGACCGCTTAAATGAACAATCATATATGCTACATTTCCACTAACTAAATTTTCTTTGTCAGCCAACTTTTCTGTCTTATCTCCCAAATTTGGGGTAATTAAAATAAACAAAAACATTGAGAATTGGTGAATATTCTGAAAACCAGGATTCAAATAATGGGGAAATTGTTTGGGCGAGACTTGGACAATATCAGGCTCTGACCAATTTCCTAAACACCTTGTATGCCAAATCCCTGACATGTTAATGGGTATTGGAAATTGAATTTGTCAAATAGTAGTTTCCCTTTATTCTTAAGGGGGGGGGGGGTTGCTCATGATGCTACCTGCATTGCAAAATAATTGTGAAATATGAGTATGCTTGTCTGGAGGTGAGAGAGATGCAGCTGCTTAAAACCAGGGTGCAATCCAACAATTTCTTTCAGCTGTCTTTCTGTAAGTGTGGTATTGCCATGCCAAACATTGGAGAACAACATCAAACCGACAGAAAATTTGTCAGAATAACACATTGTGATTTTCAAATAATCAGCGAGCATATAATACTATAATGTATATTACCTATGGTAAAATAACGGGAGGGTTTTTGACATTTTTTTATTTGTAAAAAATACAAGCATGTCAGAGAATGCAATTTTCATTATAGCATTAACAAATCATTTTAATTGACCTAAATTTCAATAACAGAAAATCAATTTCTTTTTTTTTTACCACATACACAAAACACTAACATACACTACACTTAAAGGGCAGTAATAGGATTGGGAGATATAAAAAATGCCTCTCAAAACCAAAGTGGTTGAAAGATATACCAATGGATACACCAGTTGGAGGGTATCTCCCAGCTGGAAGGATTTATCTTAAATTTGTTCACTTTAGCCGAATTAAGCATGAACATACTAGCATTTTATTTCTCTTGAGCCACGATAGAAGCAGATCCCATAGAAAGCTACACAACAGATTTGTCTGTCACCAGGCATACTGATGGAAGTTATCTTAGAACAAGTAAACTTTTGACTACCAAATTTTCACAGTAGAATCCTTGCACAGTTTACTTGATTCTAGAGTAGTTTCAACCCAGGTTGAGGACTACCCCCAAAGGTGTCACTAGTGCCGTATCTAGGGATTTTGGCGCCCAGGGCAAACAATGAAGTTGCCCCCCCCCCCCTGGTCGGATCTAGCTTTTGCTAAGGGGGGGGGGTTGGACCGAAAAATATGTCGTGCTCCGCACTCCAAGTTGCGATACAGAATTGTGATCGCAAAGCGTGCCGAAAAGTGACAAAAGTCAAAGATTTTTGGCACAAATGCAATTTATTATTTTGCGTGCAATTTGAAAATATCATATTTTTTTAAAAAATGAACATTGTGTATGTTTTTGCGCAAAGCGCGCCGAAAATGTTTAAATTGTGTGTTCGTGCGCGAAGAGCGCCAAAAATTCGAAAATTGCATACATATGCTTGACAATATTTCTATGTTAAATTTAATGGTTGTGAAGTGTTTTGCACTGCTTTTTATACATATTTTGCAATACGTTTTAGTTTTCCTGACATGTACTATCACAATAAGACCATACCAAATTTCACTTGGCAGCCCAAGGGGGAGGGGGTTACACCCCAAGGGGGAGGGGGTTACACCCCCTAATCCCCCGTAGATCTGCTACTACCTCCCCTCACCAAAACTTATTGATGTAACTATAAATGCAAAGGAACAACTGACCAAGTGGTAGATTGTCTTTGCAAAATTATGCGAGGGAGCGGAGCGACCGAGCTTTAGAAAATTTTTTGTACTTGTAACCCTATCAACCCATTTTTCTAACGCACTTTACCCTGTTGGGGGGGGGGGGCACATAATTCCTATGAAGTTCATACTTTCCCTTCTTTTGTCTTTTTCTCTTTCTCTGCTTTGCATTTTTGTGCCCCCTTAAAGTGGCGCCCGAGGCACGTGCCCCCTCTGCCCCACTTAGATACGCCACTGGGTGTCACTTATTTTTAAGCTTCAAGAGGATATACAGGAAACAATAATTTAGTACCATAACCCAGGCTAACACAAAAGGAAATGAAAGGGATGTCACTAGTGTGTAACATGTTTCCTTGAAACTCTCTCATTCAACAAATTCTACACTATACTCTTATGCCACAGATGTCTTTGGCAAATATGTGCTAAATATTTGCCAAATATGTTTTCTTGCATGGTACCGTGGCAGTTTTGGTTCAATTTTCATATTGCTCTGGAGATCATACTACAACAGACAAGGGGGAATAGTTTGTTTGAAGTTCTTCAATTTCATAGTACTGTGCACAAGTGGTCAGCCAGAGTGAATTCTACTTTAAGACTAAAAATAGTAAAATAGAGTCAAAGTGGCATAAATCATACTTGTTGTATGGGATGCAGAGATTCCCATGTAACATACATTGATTTTATTTCTATTTTATGAGGAAAAAAAAGATAGATTACACCAGATGTCCCATGATTTATTACTGCCCACTACTAGCATTATGATATGACCGTAAAACAAGTCCTTATTATCACTTATTTGGACAGCAGACTGAAAATTATGAAAATGCCCCAAATATTGTAGAACAGAAT
This sequence comes from Eucidaris tribuloides, assembly GCA_001188425.1. NCBI lineage: Eukaryota > Metazoa > Echinodermata > Echinoidea > Cidaroida > Cidaridae > Eucidaris > Eucidaris tribuloides. The sequence continues at coordinate 74,177 of JZLH01S0554624.1, forward strand.
CACCCAGTGGGGATTTTGTCTACCCCTCCCCTCCTCCATAAAAATATTTGTGTAAATGCAATGTTTGTACCACCACAGAGTCTTTCCCGACTACTAGATCTTTTACAACGTTTGCTATCTTGTGTTTTGTATCTTGTAGCAATTGAGTACTAGTATTATGTACACTGTATAAGTCAAACAATTGCTAAAATTATTTCCCATTCACCACTGGAGAGTTTTTTAAAGTAATTACAGTCAAACCTGTTTATAACAAGGTCCCGGGGACCTAAAAAATTACCTCTTTATATGAAAATCTTGTTATATCAGGGCTAAAAAACAACAACAGAATACAAAGAGTTGGGACCAAAAAAAAATCACCTTGTTATAACAGGAGTTTTTTTTATATCAGTGCTCTTTATAACAAGGTTTTCACTGTACTGTCACATGAAATTTTAGTCTAATTTAGTGATTTGCAAGAAAAAAAACACATACTCTCAAACATTCTGAGGAAATCTACATAAGGCATAGGCTGTCTGGTTGCATTAGCTTAGATGATCACCTCATATCCCCTTCACAGCACTTATTTCTTTTCAATCATCTCTGGTTTTTAATATTTGTTTATGAGAACACTATCTATTAGACAGATAATATGAGATGTTGTTCGTTATCTTTGTCTATCACCATGGTCTAGATACAACCCCTTTCCAAAATGTCAACAGTATCGCCACACCTTATTGTTGGGATGTGTGCTTTATGTTGTGGAGGATTTAGTTTCGAGGTGACTTACAAAGTAAATCACAATCACCCAATGCACCGCACACCACACAATACCACTTGCACTATCTTTTGTTTTACTGTATATTTCCTGTTCTCCTCCCCTCGCCTTTCTGCTGCATTTGATTTTTTGTTTAATTTTATTTACTTCAATGCTAAAATCTATTTCCATTCATTCAAATTCAGTTTAGTTATGTATACAAGTTACAAAGTCACGAAATTATGTTTTTACTTTATTCCCAACATGGCTGATTATTTATGTGAAAATATGTATGATTTCATTCCATCAAAATGTTTGTGGGTATTGATATGACCAATGTAATGAGAATACACATTGTAAGATTGTTTTGACCTGCAGCAAAAGGGAGACACAAACAAAACATTCAACACAACTGATAACCAAACAAATATTGAACTACATGTACATGTATGGTTTACACACTGGTATAAGATGTGCCTCAAATATTTGTCAAGTTTAAAGCCCAAGTTTAGTTTTGGGGATGTTTTTTTATTTGAAAGCTTTATGCCCAAAAGTCATATCCCAGCAATAACAGATTCTGTCTTAAGTTTTTTTTTCAAATTAATTAATGAAAAATCTCGGGGGGGGGGGGGGGGAACCGATTGAGATTTTATACTATATTTTACATTATAGCATCCAAGAAGGTGTTAAGGTTATATGAGTTATACCTCATCAGAAAGAACAGACTTTGCTCTTTCACATCAGTGATGAATTAAAATCTAGTTTGTACTTTGTGACTTTTTCATAAACTGGACACACAACAGAAATTAAAACAAACAAATAATGGAAAAAAATACCTACCTGGTTGGAAGACACTTCGTATTTATTTCTTTTTGCGAATATGGCCGCCAAGGAGACTGAGACGGAGAAGCCAACAATGGCAATGACAAATGCATCGCTGATCATGACTGTGGTGTACTGGAATGGAGGCAGGACAGGGGCTGGCAATGAGCTGAATGTGGTGTCGAGATAAAAATATGTTGCACAAAAACGTGTCGCACAGAAATATATAACATGAAAATATGTTGGACAAAAAAGGGTGTACTGAAGGGCAGCATTGAAATTTCTGGGCTGAGGAAGATAACAACATGTTTTTGTTGGGGTGAAAAAACCATGTATCTCACAAAAATGTTTAAATGTCTGGAAAGTTTAAAAAAGATGCCATTACACTGGAATAAATCTCTTTTTCAGATTGAACTCTGAAATTTGGACAAAACAAAATATGAGTTTCAGGTAAATGATTCCATAGAAATTAATTTTCATCAGAAATTGGCAAGATACCAGTATTTTTTTTTGGGGGGGGGGGAGGATTGTCATTTCAAGGTGGACACCATGCTTGTGGAAAAAAAAGATGTAAAAAGTTTTTTTTTTCTTTTTGCAGTCAATGTATGCACGTTCAGTGAAAAGGGTATCAAAATTGCAAAAAATCAGGAAAAAGGGTATACTTTTAAACTTAAAAAGGGTATCTTTTCAGGGTATTCTGCGATCGAAGGATAATTACTTATTGAGGGTCCAATTCGAAAGTCCACCTTCTAATGACAGTGCTCCTGCCCTTCCCCCCCTCCCCCCCCCCCCCCCCCCCCCCCCCCGGGTACTAAAGGATGGAGCAGCATTGAAAATTTTATAGGTTGTGGAAGATAACATTTTACACAATAGAGCTCTTCCAAACCTCTTAATCAACTGATCCATGATTTACAGGGGAATAAAACCATGTTGTACAAAACAAGTGTGTACTGAATGATGGGGCAGCATTGAAAAGTCTGATGTACATGTACATGTAGCTTGATGCAATTAATCTGTGATTTAAAGGGGACTAAAAATAATTCATATGAAAACAAGTCATTCACAAACAAGTGTATACTGAAGAATGACACAGCATTGAAAATTCTGGGCCATGGAAGATAAACACATTTTGCAAGATGACCATGTTAATGTAGTTCACAAAAACCTTGATTAATTGATCTGTGATCGAAAGGGGAATAAAAACATGTAACACAAAAACAAGTCCTATGAAAATAAATGTATAACGAAGAATGGGACAGCATTGAACATTTTTTGGGCTGGGTATTAAAGATAATCACATTTTGCATGATTTACATGTACATGTACATGTACATGTACATGTAGCTCACAAACATTTTGATCAATTCACCTGTGATTTAAAGGTGAATTCTAAGCTGATAGGGTATTTTGCTTTTAACAGACACAGAAAAATACAGGAAACATATAATAGTGACAGTTTGAGTAAAATTGTAAATAATCTTTGAAAAATAAATACTCTTTGAAAAGGTCAATAAGATCATTGCAGACTGGCAACACCCCAAAACTGGCAAAAGACGTCCTTTTAGCCGTGGAAGAGTGACCCGTCATCACCGGTCCCCTGCCTGTCAGATGCTGTATGACTTGCAGTTTGACTGGTGACAAATTTTTTGCCTGCAGACAAAAATTTTGTAATTTTCAGCAGACGACTTTTTTTTATCGTCTGCCCCGTCCCCTGCTTGTCGGATGCTGTTTGGCTTGCAGTTTGGCAAGTGACAAATTTTTGGCCTGCAGACAAAATTTTCTAATTTTGGTGGCTGGGCTGAACGGGAAAAGTTTTTGACCTACATGTAGGATTTGGAGGAGGATGAACACCCCCCTTTGCAAATTCCTGCTTACGCCTACATGTATGTGAGCAACCCTATATTTGTTTTGTACCTAAAATGCCACTAAGTAACTTCAATTTTCTTCAAAAAATTTCTTCATTTCTTTCCCCAATGATGTTAACATCAAAATGTTTTTACGTGATTTTCTACAAAATACATGTAGGAGCGTTTATTCATAAATTCAGACAAATGAAAATTTTGTGATATTTTGTGATAATCTTCAAATTTTTAAAACTCATATTCATCCAAGTTTTCTCAAACTTTCACTAATCTTTTTCACTGATTTTTCTGCATCTTTCAAAATATTTTACTATCAGACTTAACCCTAATATCCCGGGGGAGGGGGGGGGCATAATGCCCCACCCCCTCGACAAATTTCTCGATTATTCCGCCACTCAAAATTTTTTCACTGCGCCGTTCACTGGCTTTTTACTTTCAAGTCTTGCGCATCATTTCAGACCATTTTCGCAAAAATCGGACGTAACGTTACAAAACTGTGCGACTTTTCGTACATGCATGCAACTCCAAAATCAATGCAAATTGCGTTTTCAGCCAAAAATCATAAATGTATGATTATTTTTACTTTAACTGGTAGAAATGGATTAAATTTACGCTGTTTATGGTCGCAAAAAATCCCCGAAAAAGTTCATTGATAAAACAATAAAAACAAAGAAATACATAAGAAATTCACAAAACAATAAAATACATAAGAAATTAATTCTGATTCGGCAATTTTTTTTGTAGGTAATTGTCAGAAATGTCAGAAAAAATATTTTCACCAAAACTTAGCATTCTACAAGCTATTTTAAGTGAGTTATAGGCAAAAATATGATTTTAATCATGAATTTGCATAATTATTAAAAAATATAAAATATGTATTTTTTTTGAAAATCTAATGATACAGTCTTGTAGATTACATCCAGCTCTATGCGCGTGCAAGTTTTGCGGCGATCGCGCGATCGTGCGACCGAGAGTCGTCGGGGGGGCACTATACCCCCCCCCCCCCGGATGACAAGATTGGAGATAGCTTGGATCCATTAGGGTTAAATTCCCCTTTAATCTTTTTGTTCATTTAATGATAGGGAAACACTTAATTTCTGTGTGATGAACCCCTCTTTAACCATTCAATCATTGCTGCTTGAAAAAGATTAAGATTTAAGTCCTTTCCAATTCCTAAGATTAACCTCATCAGAAAAAGTACACAAACAAGACACTTGTACATTTTTTTTCAGTTTGGTTTACATGTCTAGGATTCCAATGATGCATAAAGGAATTACTGAGAACACAAATACTTTGAACTATTTGCTTTGTACATTCTCCTTTTTTACCAATTTCTGTCACACCCTCTTGTGTACACTATAACAAAAATTGGGCATACATGTAGTTTCAAACAGACCAGGTATCAATGCATCAAACTTTCTCTCGAGAATCTTCTTAGTTATTTAATTTTAAATTTTTTTTTCCTCAGCTGAAATTAATGTTCTAAATAAGCTTACCAGATATTTGTAATAACAGACAGAGTAGATACATGTGACCGCCCAGCTCAAAACCCACAAATAGTAGACCAAAATTAATATTAATTTTTCCACATAATTTTAAAGAGTAAGCTCCTCTAAGCTTTAAAATGATAATAAAATTTGACCATCTTAACCCATTCAAAAAGGCATCAAAATAAAAAAAGTTGAGACATGCAGTTTCACAGAAATTGAATAAAAGAGGATTTAAAGATTATTAGTTCACTCAGGTGCACCATGCAGAGGCACTTGCCTGAAAAATCTATGGTCCAGAAAAAACTGCTACTTGTAATTAACTTGGTTTTGGTTCGTTTCAAACCACCAAATTTTGACAGTTGGTACAGAAAAGACTACTATTTCAGATAAGTCAAACTTTCTTCCTTTCAATTAACAGAGTGATTCAGTGAAGAGTGATAGTGCTTAATCGTAAAATCTCTTATATATGGACAACAATAAATGTGCCGGTAGTCAGTGAATTCATTCATGTTTAGTAGATGATTGTACTGCTGGTGAAATAACCACTGTAAGACCATGTATGAGCATTGAGGAAATGGTATCACAATGAATGTATGTGACTTTCTTTTGAAATTTGATTTAAAATTTAGGAAAACCAATTGTTGGTGCATCAGAATGTTGGTACTGATTTGACATGATTGTTTTACAATGTTCTGATTTTTACAAGTTGATTGAGGGTTTTATATGTTGTATGGGTAATTCCACAGTAAAAGGGTAGTAATACAAAATCTAAAAGCATCCTTAAATTTTATTTTTTTTATAATTTCTTTAGCCTTTTACACAGAATATTCAAATAAAAATAAAATCAATAAAATTGAAAAACAAATTTAGAAAATCATACAAAATAGCTCCACATCAATTAATCCATACAAATTTTCCATGTCACGTTTGTAATATGATGAAAAATTTTGTCCAAAAGTCTTCATCCATGTTACAAAATGTTACACAAGAAATTTGTGCAGGATGATTTTGACAGCATTTTTCAAAGCACTGTTTAGTCTAATTACTCACATTTGGTTGGAGTTATCACTTTTTGAGGAAATTAAATAATCTGTCCAATTTTTGCTATACTAGGTAGTCTGAATTTCCACTTATGCAATGAATTCCTGAAATTTCCTGTTACTGTGGAATTACCCATTTCCAGGTGTTGACAATGCTTGTACCAGTATGTCATAAGCACATGATCACAAAGGAAATATACTGCACTCACTTGGATGCTATGTCCCCCACCACTTTCATGCCGTGCTTTTCGGCAAAGTTTCCAGTATAAGCTGCAGCTGTCGATAAGATTACCTGAAAGACATAACAGACCATGAATGAATGGGCTGTATCTGATTAACGGTGATCAGATATATTAATACCCATGACTGAACGATGTGACTGACATAATTTACATTTCAATGACTTGTATTAATATTAGTACAGGATTACCCGAAATAGACACAAGATTAGGAATAAACAGGGCATCTGACTTTGCCGCTCAAGTGTGTTTGAATCTTAATAACACTGACTGAGCGATGCAAATGAATGATTCTGATACACATCAATGACACATCTTAATAAGTAACACATGATAATATTCCATTTCCTGCCCATAATACCACCCAAACTATCATCTGCATACTATCCAAGTTTTCCAAGGTGATAGCACATCAAAGATTTCACGTGAAATGACTAAGATGGCGAACGATCCATGTAAATTAGTTTGGACCCTCCACACCCACATACATGTATTAAAGGTTAGTGACATGATTGGGAACTCTTGAAAATGCCTCAAGAACTAAATGAGTTGAAATATATACCAACTATACACTAGGAGGAATGGATCTCCCACCTGGGAGGACTTTTCGGTAATTTGTTTACTTAAGGAGAATCAAGCGTAAACAAAGGATTATCTTAATTTTATCCGGGGATGATAAAAATAAGCCCCATAGAGAGCCACACAGCAGGTTTCTGTGCTACGAGTGATATTGACATTGTTTATTTTAGAATGAGTCAATGTTTGACTACAATATTTTCACAGGAGAATCCTTGCATAGTTTACTTGATTCTAGAGTAGTTTCAGCCCATTATTTTCTGTTTTTCTTTACATATAGACTCTTGGGCAGTATCCCGGGGGGGGGGGGGGGTTGGCACTTAGTATAATTGTGTGATACGTATGTGCTGCGGTTGAGACCCACATTTTCAGCCCAAATTTCTGTTCCAGAGCATCTCAATTTCAGGAGTCACAGAAAAATTTTGTGACTCCTCCAGAGACCCCCAAATTTGCCGTTTCACTTCTGAGTTTTCGCTCGGCTGCGCCACAAAGCGGCGCGGCTGAGCCAGAGCATTGCCCTTTCAGCACGGTGCGCCGGAGCTTTGCCACTGTGTAGTTCCAGAGCATAGCATTTTGAGGTTTTCTGAAGCCTTGCTCCAGTTCCAGAGACCCCCATTTTTCGCTCAGGCCTGTTCCAGAGCCCCTGATTTTGGTGCGGCACATAGGTATCACTTGGTAAGTCGAGTGCCCCGACCCTCCCCGGGGGCAGTATCTACTGACCATCAACACCTTCACGCTTCAAGCATGCATAGGCATGACTCATTCATCACATCTCTTTCCAATATTCTAACTTTATCTTTCTGTCTGAAACAACTTACTATGTTTAACAGGATTAGTCTTAGATGGCCCATCCCTTTTCATATAAATCATCAAGTAATATTTTAAATATTTCTTTCTTTCTGTAACAGCATACTAGGTAATAATATATGACAGGATTTATGTTTTGATGACCAATCAAGTAATCAAGTAATATTTTTATTATTTTTTTTCTTTCTGAAATGGCATGCTAGGTAATCATATATGACAGGATTTATTCTTAGATGGCCCATCCCTTCTTTAATGTAAATAATCAGTAATATTTTGAATTTTTTTTATCTTTCTTTCTGAAACAGTATACTAGGTAATCATATATGACAGGATTTATTCTTAGATGACCCATCCCTTCTTATATACCTAAGTAATATTTCATTTTTTTTCTCTCTCTTTCTGAAACAGCATACTAGGTAATCATCTATCCAATGACTCTTTCTTAGATGATGCATCCCTTCTCAGTTATTACCAAATATTATAAATCATACTCATTTGAGTCATTTCCTTTGGCTAATGGTCTGCTCAAACTTGGCTGTAGTAGCCATCTAGGTCAGCATACCAAGTATAAATCATATGTAACAGAATTTTTTCTTACATGGTCCATCCCATTTGAGTTAAATAACCATATATTACTAAATTGAAACACTCATTTCCTTTGGCTAATGAGCTGCTGAATCTTGGCTAGTGTAGTGGTAGCCTTCTTGATCAAAATGAATGTTTCCTTTGTTGCATAATGTCTGTTAAATTCAGGTCATATACATGTGCATTCATTATCACTATATATTTTTGTAAGATTTATTATTCATTAATGTACTTATTTTATATCAACTCAATTATCTTGTGAATCATACCTGTGTAAGTTCAATTTACTCATATTATGTAGGAATCGCAACTTGTTATTCTTGGTTTTGGTTGCAAGAGAATCAATATGAAATGTACAGAACAAAACTTTTTCAAACAAAACAAAGATATTTCACACACCCAGCCCTGGAGCATAAGAGAAAGATTTAATTTAAATTCAAGAGAATTCTGACCGCTTGTGGCAATTTCAACAATAATGTCATTGTACAGTTTTTAAGATAAATTTAGAAACTTAGTAAATTTCATTCCTGCATAGCATGACCTAACATTTGTTAAAGGAACACAAGTAAGTTGTCATTTTGATTCACTAGGATATGACCGCATACATGTAATTATCATTAAAGATAATTTTCAGGATTTGCAAGTCCATCACTTCCCTCTATTATGATTACCAAACAGTAGTAAAGTATTTACAAATGGTGTGTTGAAAGTTTGAGATCCATTAATCAAAAACTTACTGTTTATGAGAAAAACTAATAATGATATGCTACCAGAATATTATTCTTTCCGTGAGTTTAAATTTTGTTCAAATTGCAGAACACGGTACGCTTGACCAGCTGACGGGCAGAGGGCGACTACATACACTGCTGCTATGGTTTTAACGGTTGAAATCTGCGTGACCTTCGGCTAGCGGCTGATCAGACAATTTGGAATGGAAAATGCTCGTCACTGTGCAAATTTTGAAGTTTATCCATCCAGATTTCCAACAAAGCTATGTATTCTACCCAAAGGTTCTACGACAGGTGTTAATTTATACTAATCTTCACATTGTGAATGATTTGAGCTGATTTAATTCATTTTGCCATTTTCTGATGTGCAAATCCTGAACTCCATCTTTAAAACATTTATTATACACAAACCACCATTTCACAGTACATACACTCCATCAAATATGCACATACACTGGGTTGAGTGCAGTATATGGATATTTAAAACTGACTTATTAAAAAATAATAATTAGACCTTGCAAATAAGGCTTACTACCAGTTAAAAATCAAATTCTGCCTGACTGGCAAATCATACTCTTGTGACATCAATGCAAATCGATGCAAACTACTTACCACAACTAGTTCGGTGGGCAGTGGATATTTTAATTTGTCCTTGTATTTATCCTGTAACTCCTTCACAATGATCAGAATGAACAGTATCAATAGACTGTTTATCAGCTCTGACGCGTTGGTTTGGTTGATATTAGTGAAAAAATTGACGTAGGTCTGCAAAACATAAAGAGAGAAACAGGTGCTTAAACTGAGATGTATGGAATTTATTACTTACAGAGAAATTTCAGACTGATATTAATAGTGTTGCACGACTAAGTCGCCAAAAGTCGGAGTCGTGACTATCGTCGAAGAGTCGCGACTCAGACTTTAGAAACACAAGAATCGACTCCATGTAATCATATATTAAAGTATGCCATATAAACTAGTCAAATCATCTATGACAATGTGTGGGACTTTGGCAAAAAGTAAATTTTCCAATGATTGTAATCACAGTTGAAAGTTGAATTTACTAAAATCATTGAAGGAGGACACTGAACAGTTTTTGTAAAGGCTTTAGCATGCTTCTTTTTACCTATTGATCATGCCGACAGAACTGAATGCTGAGAGTCGGCAAATAGTCAGAGTCGCGACTTTTGATCGGTGACTAGTCGACTCCCAAAAATCATGGAGTCGTGCAACACTAGATATCAAATACCTTTGGTAGATACAATAAGCAAATGCATCATTGAAAGTTTGTGAAAAAGTACTATCACATTTCATTAGTACTCAAAACTATCAATGATGCATTGTGACCCTATGGACTGACGAGATCAGCGAAACCCAAAAGTATGATATCTATTGAGTGTAACAAACTTTTCTTCTTGGGTGAATGATAGAAAGAAATATGCGGTATCATGTGATATGCTTTTGACCAATTCTACAGTAAAGTATGTGGAACATAATTTTTTATTATTGTTAGAATACCTAGAAAACACAATTGAGGGTAACAAGAGATTTGACAATAACTATGAAAAATATGTAATATTTGTTTGTGAATCGTTACATTCAACAGGAAACCATAACAGGTGCAAAATAACAATGATAGGCTGCTAATTAATTTTGGCCAGACTAACTCTGCTTGTAACCCTCAATCTTCACAAAGTGAGTTGGGGACCCCAGATTGAATCTGGATACAAAAATTTGCATAACATTTTGCTCCAGAACCCTTGTCCTTCAATTTTAAAAGAGTAAACTCAAACTTATGAAAGTGGCAGAAGATTCACTATTGTTTAACAAGTCACTAAAACAGTACATACCTTTGGAAGAGCAAACATGCCAGAGTAGCGATTAACAGGTACTCCGAATAATTTATTAAACTGACTTGTGAAAACGTGGAAGGCAGCACCAGTTGTGAATCCTCGAACGAGCGGTTCGGCTAGGTAACAAGTAACGAATCCCAGGCGAAAGACGCTCATTCCAATCTGAATGAGAGAATATGTAAATCTGAAAATCAGGTACTTTTCCACACACATAAAAAGAACATATAATCAAATAAATCAACACAATAACAATGAAATAAAACAATATGATACAATGATCTCTGCATAACGAGGTAACATTTAATGATGGTACTCCTGTTAAATGGGTAAGCAAAACAATTTTAAAGGCATTGTATAACAATATTTCAATTTTAAACAAGGTGGTTCACAAACCACGAGTCTCGCCTGATTTCGCGATCAATAAAACATGCAATACGACCTTATGACCCCTAGATGACCTTTAACCTC
>JZLH01S0554624.1:117064-128422 GCA_001188425.1 Eucidaris tribuloides
CGTAAACAAAAATGCGATGATGCTTTACCACGAAATTGGATTATATATATTGATCATCTCCTCTTCTTCCTCCTCTGAGGATCAACGGTGTAACTTCTCGCTTTCTAAAACTTATATTACGTCATTATATTTACATGTGGAGGTGTCGTGGCTGAATGGGTACGGCCGTGGCTTCCCGCTCGAGAGATCCCCGGTTCGAACCTGACGCGGCCGCGGCGGTTTTGTCCTTGGGTAAGACACCTTATCTACATTACCTGTATCCACTCAGGAGTATAAATGAGTATCTGTTTGGGTGAGAATGATTTAGGTTGTTTGGCTCGATGCGCCTCCTTGGCAGCTCAGGTAGGAATACTCCCCAGGGAGTGGAAATAGTGCACATATTTGTGCAGGTTAGAAATGTATCCCAGTCACCAGGGTAATAATAATATCCAAGCGCATTGAGACTGATCTCCCCGGTGATTATGCGCTATATAAGAAATTGATTATTATTATTATCATTATTATTGTTCTCCTTATCAACAAACAGTTACCACACTTGCTCTGCATTTATATATCTCAAATTGCATTTATCAAGGGGCGCCAGATTTAGCCGTAGATGGCAGCATGAATATGAACCCCAAGCATGCAGCGGCGTCGATCCATGTTTCGGATTGGGAGGTGGTGGTGGGGGGGGGGGGGCCGAAAGTGACAGAAATTCCAAAATTTTCGGTGCGCTCCCCGCAAATTGTAATGCATTTTTTTTTGAAAAATTAACAATTTTGTATGTTTAATAGTATTTTTATATCATGTTTAATGGTTTTATAGTACTTTCCAATGCTTGTTAAAACAAATATTTGCATTGCATAATTACGAATTTTTCAATTTGTCGAAATTATTGGGGGGGGGGGGCAAATCGATATGTTTGCCCCCTAATATTTTCATTGGTGGGGCGATCGCCACCCACCCCTCCCAGGATGGACGCCTCTGACTCCAAGTAGCCATTGAGGGACCCTATACTCATACTGACTAATTGATTCTGTACGTATAAGAAAAGAACTAATTTATTGGCTTCATTGGGTTCATGTCACTTGTATCAATAGGCGTGGTATACCACTAATGTTGATTTGAACTCATGACTGTGACCTTAAAAGTAACATATAAGGGGAGTATATGTTTGACTTTTTTAATACGTATATCTGATTTGATTTTGATTTGATTTTTCATTCCCATCGTTGGTACAAACAAAAACAAATACATGTATAATTACATCAACACAAATATTAACATGATATATAATCACACCATTTGGACGCAATAACAATCAAAATTAAATTAAACAAGAGAAACGAGACATACATGCAAGTACACTACGTGATTATTCTTGACATAATAAAGTAAAATTCAACAAAAAATATAAACGAAAGAAAATGATACGGTTTGCATTTCATATCATAAGAGTTGGGAATGATTTACGATACGATACATGACTTGTTTTACCCCTAAAACGCATCTACCATACATGCAGTCAAATGAGGCCAAAAAGAGGCGTCGATTAAAACGTCAATTAAAAAAAATGCTCAAGGATGCCAAAGTGGCACCCTTCAGATTCAGAGCTCATACTACCAAAGTGGCACCATTCAGATTCAGAGCTCATACTGTCAAAGTGGCACCCTTCAGATTCAGAGCTCATACTGTCAAAGTGGCACCCTTCAGATTCAGAGCTCATACTGCTAAAGTGGCACCCTTCAGATTCAGACCTCATACTGCCAAAGTGGCACCATTCAGATTCAGAGCTCATACTGTCAAAGTGGCACCCTTCAGATTCAGAGCTCATACTGCCAAAGTGGCACCCTTCAGATTCAGAGCTCATACTGTCAAAGCGGCACCCTTCAGATTCAGAGCTCATACTGCCAAAGTGGCACCCGTCAGATTCAGAGCTCATACTGCCAAAGTGGCACCCTTCAGCTCAGAGCTAATACTGCCAAAGTGGCACCCTTCAGATTCAGAGCTCATACTGTCAAAGTGGCACCCTTCAGATTCAGAGCTCATACTGTCAAAGTGGCACCCTTCAGATTCAGAGCTCATACTGCTAAAGTGGCACCTTCAGATTCAGAGCTCATACTGCCAAAAGTGGCACCATTCAGATGCAGAGTTCATACTGTTAAAGTGGCACCCTTCAGATTCAGAGCTCATACTGCCAAAGTGGAACCCTTCAGATTCAGAGCTCATACTGCCAAAGTGGCACCCTTCAGATTCAGAGCTCATACTGCCAAAGTGGCACCCGTCAGATTCAGAGCTCATACTGTCAAAGTGGCACCCTTCAGATTCAGAGCTCATACTGCCAAAGTGGCACCCGTCAGATTCAGAGCTCATACTGCCAAAGTGGCACCCTTCAGATTCAGAGCTCATACTGTCAAAGTGGCATCCTTCAGATTCAGAGCTCATACTGCAATTGAAAGTCGACAGTCATGTCAAGATTTTCCTCGACTGCCTGATCCTGTCATATGGGTTAAACGTGTGTAGCATCGTCGAACAATTTGCGTAATTACTAGCTGCCTCGGCAGCTTTTATTCCTCCTCTTGTGCCCCCTCTGTAATTACTTCTCATACCCCGTCTGTATTCTGTAATTACCTCTCTTATTTTCCATCTATTTTCATGTCAAACGTATAAAATGGTCAGATCCACCAATTAACTGTATTCCTGATAGAGAGCGCTTTTCAAAATGGCCGCCAAATGTCGATGCTACCCATACCCTTCCAATGACATTTTCGTAGCCATTATATGGGGTAGAATGGCCCAGTTTTTCAACGTTTTTCTATTTGTTGATGTAAAATGTACAGAAGGGTCAGATTTATCAATAAACTGTATTCCTGATAGAGGGCGATTTTCAAAATGACTGCCAAATGCCATTTAATACATGAAAATGACGTTTTCATATCCACTTTATTGGGGTAAAGTCGCCGTTTTTCAATGTTTTCCTATATATGTAGAAGTCAATGTATAGACGGGTCAAATTTAGCAAATATATGCATTCCTAATAGAGGGCACTTTCCAAAATAGCGTCAAATATCATTTGATACATTAAAACGACGTTTTCGTATCCACTATATGGAGTGAAATCGCCGGTTTTCAATGTTTTTATGTATTTGTTAATGTCAAATGTATGGAGGGGTCAAATTCAGCTAATAAAAGTATTCCAAATAGAGGGCGCTTTCCAAAATGGCCATAAAATGTCATTTAATACATTAAAATGACATTTGAATATCCAGTAGATGGGGTGAAGTGGCGAGTTTGTTTCAATATTTTCCTATTTTGTTGATGTCAAATGTATAGAGCGGTCAGATTCATTGTATTCCTAATAGTGGGCGCTTTTTGATTTGCCGCCAAATGCCATGTTATACCTTGTAATGACCTTTTCATAATCATGATATAGTGTGAAATGGCCAAGTTTTGCAGAGCTCCCTGTTACTTGATGTAAAATGTTTAGATCATATTCAACAATCTAAACTCTATCCCTGGGCAATTTTCAAAATTGGCGAGAAATGCAATAATGACATGAAAACAGCCACTATAATGTTGTAAAGTAGCCTATAATGTTCAATGTTTTCCAATATTTGTCGATGTTGCCAAACAATATATAAGTGTTTTTGATTAATCTGACGAGATTTGACTTCATTCTTTATCGAAAAAAACATAATTGTTCAATATTATATACTGTATATAACTCTGAACAATTATGTTTTTTTCGTTAAAGAATGAAGCTTTAAGGTTGATAAGCAGGCCACTGTCATTATGGTTCATTAAACTGGGGGAAATAAGGATAAAGGTTACTTAGCCTCAAATTTCGTATAAAAAACGGAAACTTGTTAGCAGGGGATCTCTTTTGCATGCCTAAAAAATAACATTGTGTAAATACATTAGCATTTAGAAGAAAATGCCATCTGGGAACCTTTAGCAAAATATAGGAGCTAGAAACTCAGTTTTAGTGGAATTATAGTGACTGTTAGACTCTCATTTGAATTTTTTTCTCACGAGAAAAAAATTCCTCACATAGAACGTACAGTTGTTTCTTTCGCATTTTTCAAATTCTATGTAATTACTGACCCCCAAATTTCACAGACATGCCTTTCATCAATAGCCTAAGGGCATCTTTTCCTGGTCTGCAGGGATGTTTGCAAATGAGATCCACTGCCTTTAAATGTAGTCGAATTCATTATTACCCACTATTTATTACAATCATGTGCCTTTCAAATGACCTGCTGGGATTTTGCAAGAGGAATTATTTCCTATTATATCCTATGGATCTAATGTAAAGCCTCCATTTTTCCGTTTTACAAAATCCAAATTCGTTTTACAAATTTTCCATTTTCCGCGATTTTCCGCGCTACTCATAATCACGTACACACCATAATACCTTATATACTTGCATGATTATAACTCAGCCTTAGTGAAATGGAGCAGATGGTGAGAACATAGATACTATAGTATCTATTGTGAGAACGAGGGCCGGCAGAGGGGCTTGTTATAGCCATTAAAATTACTCTAATGCTTGGTAT
Organism: Eucidaris tribuloides; assembly: GCA_001188425.1. Lineage (NCBI taxonomy): Eukaryota > Metazoa > Echinodermata > Echinoidea > Cidaroida > Cidaridae > Eucidaris > Eucidaris tribuloides. The sequence continues at coordinate 121,600 of JZLH01S0554624.1, forward strand.
AGTGGTATTATTTAGCTTAAAAAAATCATTGACATTTTAATATTTGTTAATTTTGTAATTTACTACCAATTTTAAGGTTATTTCTTCAGCATTTCATGATTTCCCATTTTCCGCGTTACACTTCCCATTTCCGCGATTTTTCTCCGTTTTCCGTATCGCGGAGGAATGGAGGCTTTAATCTAATGGTCGCACTCTCGGCGCACTGGTGCAGGTCACATTTGAATGGCACAAGATTGTAGTACACAGTTGATAGTCATAATGAATGCCTATCATGGTAACCTTATCCTGATTTTTCTTAGTTCGTTTGGGGTTTATGTGGGGTTTATGAACCATAACAACTTAACTTACCTGCTAAACGAGACTGTCACGTTGTCGTTACTGTAAAAAAATCTGGACAATTATGTTCTTTTTTCGGTAGAGAATGAAGTCTCGTCAGATTTATTTAAAAAAAAACACTAGTATTTTGTTTGGATTAAGACATGGACAAATTTTGGAAAACATTATTGAATTTTTTCGCCAATTTTGAAAATTGCCCAGGGATGGAGTTTAGATTGTTAAATATGATCTAAACATTTTACATCAAGTAAAAGGGAGGTCTGAAAAACTTGGCCATTTCACACTATATCATGGCTATGAAAGGTCATTACAAGGTATAACATGGCATTTGGCGACCATTTAAAAAGGACCCACTATTAGGAATACGGTTATTTGATGAATCTGACCGCTCTATACATTTGACATCAACACAAATTTTAATGTATTTAATGATATTTTATGGCTATTTTGGAAAGTGCCCTCTATTAGGAATACTTTTATTAGGTGAATTTGATCTCTCTATAATACAGGGAAACATTGAAAACCGCGATTTCACTCCACATAGTGGTTACGAAAACGTCATTTTAATATACTGAATGGCATTTGGCAGTCATTTTGAACAGCACCTCTATTAGGAATACAGTTTATTGGTGAATCTGACCCTTCTATCTATTTGACATCAACCAATAAGGAAACTCTGAAAAACTGGGCTATTCCACCCCATAGAAAAGCTCCCTCTATAAGGAATACTTAGCTGAATTTGACACCTCTATACATTTGACATCAGCAAATACAGGAAAACATTGAAAACCGGAGATTTCACTCCATAAAGTGGATACGAAAACGTCATTTTAATGTATTCAATGACATTTGGGAGTCATTTTGAAAAGCGCCCTCCATCAGGAATACAGTTTATTGGTGAATCTGACCCTTCTATCTATTTGATATCAACCAATAAGGAAACTCTAAAAAAAAAACTGGGCCATTTCACCCCATATACATGTAGGCTATGAAAACGTCATTTTAAGGTATTGAAATGACATTTGGCAGCCATTTTGACAAGCGCCCTCTATCAGGAATACATTAATTAGTAAATCTGACCATTCTTTACGTTTGACATGAAAATATATAGGAAAACACCGAAAATTTGTCCAATTTCACCCCAAATATTGCTTATCAAATCGTCATTATATGGTATTAAATGGCATTTTGGCGGCCATTTTGAAAACGCCGTGTAGCAAAAAAAAAAAAAGTTCCGGTGTAGCAAAAGTCTACCCTCACGGCCTCACCTTTTTGATATGTCTGATGATCTAGTCCATGCCTGTGGTGAGTAACTTAGGGTACATTTCATGCACACCGGAACCCACCCAGCCAACCGACTATTTCTGTTACTAAGATAATTATGAAACCATTCCCACAAGATAACTAAGATAACTATGAGACCATTTCCCCGTATTCCATATAAATAAAGCTTATGTAATAAAATAGAGTGGTCCAAAGAATCAAAGGTCTTACTAAGATCGAGAAACGGGCCAATCATAATTTCTTTATTTTCAAATGCAGAAATAACTTTATGTGAAAGTTCAGTTAAGGCAGTAGATGTGGAGTGCCCCGAGCTGAATCCATTTGATTGTTATGTAGTATATTGCACGTTTTAAGAAATGTTAACAAACGATTATGTATACACTTTTCCAAAATTGTAGCAAAAAAGGACAGCAGTGATATTGGACGGTAATTTGACAACTCTTCTTTGGAGCCACTTTTGAAAATTGGGATTATGTTACAAATCTTTAGTTTATCAGATACAATACCACTTTCCAGTGAAAGATTAAATATGTCACATAAAAGATATAACATGAATTGCTTTCTTAACAATATTAATAGCAATGTCATCAAAGCCAGCACTCTTGCCATTTTTAGATTTAGTTGTAATATTCACAATTTCGTTAACAGTAATAGGTTTGAAAAAAAAGGCAGTACAAGGATTTCTTTTGATGAACTGTGCAAAATTCTCAGGAGCACTTGGGAAGTCGAGGAAAGTTTAGGGCCAACTTTAATAAAGTAGTCATTAAACGCATCACTTATGATATTAACATCCTCTGTCCGGTAGTTATCACAGACAAGAGTACTTGGCAAGACATTCTTTTGTGTATTTTTTCCTAAGATTCCACTAATAATTTCCCAGGTTTTTTGTCTTCATATTTCTAGCTGCACATTGAAATTCCTTCCTAAAATAACTTTTCTTTGCAGCTTTAATTGCAAGGGTAACTCTATTTCTAAACAATTTATATACATCATGTCTGTATTGAGAAGGATTTTTCAAGTATTGTTTGTATAGCCGAAATTTGTTTCTACTTAATTTAGCCAACTCATTTGTAAACCATGGTTTATTTTTTAATTTACTATTGCACAAGTTCTTAGCTATTTTTTAAAGGAAAACATTTGTCATAAATATGCACAAACTTTTTGAAGAAAATATCATAAGCACAATTTGAGTTGTCTGAATTCACAATCCAGCACGTGTTACTTATTTCATAATCAAAAGAATCAATACTACAAGGTTTCATATCACGTGTCGGCTTGTTGTAAAGAGATTTCAAAGTACTAAGCTGAAAATTTTAGATGGAGAGGACAGGTAAGTGGTCGCTGATATCAGCTAAAATAATTCCTGTGAAGGATTGATGTAAGTCACTTGTCAGAATATTGTCTATTAGGGTAGCTGTATTGTTTGTAACACGTGTTGGACTGTGAATTAGAGGAAAAATTAAATTTACCATACAAAGATCAAGAAATGCGCTTGCATGTTGGCAATATGAGATGTGTAACAAGTTTATGTTAAAGTCTGCCATCAAATAAATAACCTTGTTTTCTTTAGTCAAAATACCAATCTGGAGACTACCGAGCTTTTTTTTCTATAGAGCGTTATTTGGTCAATGCCGTAAGGTCCAAGAGGTCAAACTAGTGAAGCTTTACGGATCATATACTGCCAGTCACTATATTATATGGTGGTATATTGTTATACTGTACGTATATTCATCACGAGGAATACAATGCAAAGCCAAAACGAGTAAAAAGAATATGGCGGCTCGGGAGAGGACTGTTATCGTCGTTGGAGCGGGTATAATAGGCGTATCAACCGCTCTTAATATCCAAGAACGCGTACCAGGGGTAAAAGTTTTACTTGTCGCCCATAATTTCTCACCAGATACAGGCTCGGACGGAGCTGGCGGGCTGTGGACTCCGCGGATTACACCTTATAATGCCGATATGAGAGATAGTGTCAGGTAACATAAACATGTAAACAATGCAGGGTTAGATATCTCTTCATAAAAGAGTGAGTAGCATATAGTCGTGTGGGACCTTTTCGTTTGTGTTTTTGTTTGTTAGTTTGTTTTGGGGATAACATTTTTTGCCCCGAATATCTGATTAATGCCCGAATATTCATATTTAAAAAACAAAATGTGCTGCAAAACGGGGAGGGGGGGGGTGTGAAAGGGGATCCCTAGCAGCAGGGGCGTCGATCCTGGAGTGGCAAGGGGGGCAGTCGCCACCCCAATGAAAATATTGGGAAGGGTATCGATTTGCCCCCAATAATTTTGACAACTTGAAAAATTCATAATAATATTCAAGGATATGTTTAAAAAGCATGGGAAAGCACTACAAATCAATTAAACTTAGCATAAAAATACTATTAAACATACACAATTGTAAACATTTCCCCTCGCTTCGCTCGCAAAATACTATATTGCCAATTGGCGCCCGGAGCGCCCTCAGAAATTTTTTTGTAATTTGTTCATTTTCGCCACCCCAATCCGAAAAATGGAATGACGCCCCTGCCCAGTAAGCTGAGTGCACAATGTGTTGATAAAATATAGCTGCGAGTGAACCCCTGTTTTGCCTTTTAAAATGTGCATGAAAAGGTCAATCATATTGCAGAAAAAAAAGAACTGGTATTGATGACTAAATTTGTAAAATGTCTGAATAGTCCTAACCATAAATCTAATCGGGGGAGGGTCTGGGAGAGGGTTTCCCCTCTTATAGGGTGAGAAAAATTTTGCATTTTCACCTTCAAACAAGTACAGTAGTTGCCCCTTATTGGACAGATGATTTTGCATTTTATTGACTTTTAATTCATATATTTCGCTAATTAGACGACTTTTAAATGATCTAACGGAAAACGCGAGTAGGGCGTGAAAGGGACACCCCTGCTAGCAGAACGTGATGATAGAAATGGCTGCAAGGAGACCACTCTTACAGTAAGAAACTGCCGTATTTGCCTTTGAAAAATATGGTTTAAAGATCATATCAGCCATTCCATAGTGACTCGCGTGACATTTGAACAAAATTTCAAGTTTCAATGTCTTACTATTATCAAACTGGCTTTATTCAAACCAAATTTAACATGTTTTTGAGTCAAGGCATTGGCAATAATGTTTTAGTTCTGAAATGATTGTTCAATAATCAATCTTTTTTTTATATATAAATTACAATTTCTTTGACGTGACTCGCGTGACAGGACAGAAAAGAGGAATTGTGACAGTACTTTATTCAAATTGATTTTCCTATGAAACTACAAGTGTGATTTAAGTTAGTTTTGCTGAACTAGAAACTGAATACCCTAGCTCAATTTATGCGTAAGCTACATTGTGCCAAATTTCCATTGTTGTGAGAAATGGCCCAAAGAAAATGTGACTCGCGTGACACAAAATGCGAGACACAGTCAATTTTTATAGCTGTCATGAGCGTTTAAAGACTTAAATTATAATGTTATATGAATAAATATGATGTATTGTGAATACCTTTTGAAAGAGTGTGAAAATTCTAGTTTTTTAGAACTATTTTAAAAATTACCCATTCTGTGACTTGCGTGACATAGTTTATGAGTGTTTTCGTAATGAAATAGGCGTTCTGGGAAAATATGACAAGCATTTGAAAAATTATCAATGTTTTATCAAACTGACTAGAAAAGCTTACCTAATAAAATCAGATAGAGCAATCAGCTTCACTTATTTTCTCAGTTTGAGATCTATACTCTGGTTTGTGACTTGTCCGACATACAGCATGCGTGTGACTCGCGTGACACTCTTGAGTTTTTCCTTCAAGGTTTGCAGGGCAAATGAAAATGTTTATACTTTTCTTGATACACTACCACCACTTCTTCACTTACATATCAAACACCAGCTGAAACTCTTTCTAGTTTTTTAGTAATCTTAAAAAAAATCCCATTATTTTGTGACTCGCGTGACATATTTCGCGGGTGTATTCATGATGAAATACTGGTAAAATACGAAAAGCATTTGATTTTTTTTTAAATGTTTTATCAAACTTACTGGAATAGCTACATAATGGATGCAGAAAAAGCAACATGTTACGAATCAGCTTCATTTATTTTCTCAGTTTGTCATTTATACCCCAAAACCCTCTTTTTTACCACAAAGGTCATCCATGTTCAGGAGGCTGTAACTTTAATTCAATGCTTTATTTTAAAAAATCTTTGAGAGTTAGATGATTTTAGTATTCCTCTTTTCAATCATAACTGACAGAAAATCACTTGCTTCACTACAGTTTTGCTTTTTAGTTTGACGTTGACCCTTACATGGAATGGCTGATATAAGGTTGCAGTAAAAGACATAAGCATAACATCATGGGGGAGGGTCTAGGAAGGGTTTTCCCCTCCCAAAGTGAGAAATTTTTGCATTTTCACTTTGAAAAAGATACACTTTTTGCCCGTTATAGTGACAAATGAATCTGTATTTTATTGACTCGCAGTTCGTAATTTTCGCTAATAAGAATAATTAAAATTAAATAATATTTGTAAAATTTACATGTTATGTGAAAATCTACAAAAATGTTATGCAAATATAGTTTACAAAAATTTGGTGTAAAATTCATTTCTTAGGTAAAAATTACACAACAAATTGTGGAGATCCTATTTCACATTTTTTGGCATCTTTTAACTAATTTTTGTAATTTGTTTTTCTGAGTGTACCATTGTACTTGAGTAATGCGAATTTATAATGATGACAATAGTACTAATGATGATGATGATGATAATGATGATGATAATGATGTCAAATTATTTAATCACTAAATAAATATAGGGTCTACTCTACTGCGCCTTTGCTTTCCTAAGAACTCGGCCTGTTTAGCTCAAGTATAATGAATTCCTACAACTGAATAGGTTTTGGAAGCATTTGTGTTATTCTGGAGAAAGGATCACTGTTTGAAATGTTCACTGTTGATTATTTTCTCCTCAGTTATCACCGTGACCCCGTGGTCTGCAATTAATTTCTTACTCATTTTATTTCTGTCACCCCTAGAAATTGGGCTATTGCAACGTGGCACCATCTGTTTTCCATCTACGATAGCCCAGACGCGTCCAGGGCCGGAGTACAGTTGCTTCCGTATTACAAGTTATATCACTGGAAGGAAAATGAGGTATGGAACCATGAATGCATCCAGGATATTTGTGTGTGTATGTGTGTGTGTGTGTGTGTGTGTGTGTGTG
>JZLH01S0554691.1:4270-23698 GCA_001188425.1 Eucidaris tribuloides
AAGGAGGAGGAGGAGGGGAGGAGGATAAGATGAAGAAGAAGGAGGAGGAGGAGAAGGAGAAGAAAAAGAAGAAGAAAAAAAAGAAGAGGAAGAAGAATGAATACAAATAAGAACAATGACCACAACAAACAAACAACACGGGGAGGAAAATGAGAAAAGAAGCAAAAGTAAAAGAAGATGATAAATAGTAAGAAGAAGAAGTAAAGCAAAAGGAATAGAAAAAAGAGACTAAGAAGAAGTAAAAAAAGGGGGAAAGAAGGTGATGAAGCGTGAGAAGAAGAAAGAAAGGACAAAGATGAAGGAGAAGACGAAAAAAAAGAAGACAGAAAAGAAGATTAATATTTCACATTATGATTCAAAATAACAAAGTAAATGTGCCAACTAAAACTTTCAACACCTGTTTACTCGTAATCGGAAAATTCTTCGTCGACATGGTCTATGAAAAAATATGAACACCATAGCTTCAGCAAGACACAGTATGTATCATTGCTCTGATATCATTTAGTGGCACGACTGTAGCGCGTATGGATAATACTTTCTTTCTTCCACCTCGCACCCTCATCTCCTCCGCTATGGATCCTGTAATCCAACCCTGCTGCATGAATGTCACAAATTTAATAACAAGGGGAAATTAGTCTTCACAGCCATCGTAATGGGAAGCCAAGGACGGACAACGAAGAAGATACATTTGTTCAGTCAACTTGCACGTGGCTCTCTTGTCCCAGCTATGTCTATCGGTCTTATCGAAGCAACGTCGCCTTGTAACCATTTACACCGCCCGTTGAGTTTCCGGCCGCAAGTATGTTTTTTACACACGTGGATTTAAAGGTCCTCATTTGAAGCAAAATAAAATGGTACCTTCTTCAATTCATATGTCAAAATGGGGACATTTCCTTCCAGTTAGCGTGAAGTGACAGTTTTGGTTGTCTGATAAAATACTGAAGTTCTCCTTTTCTCCCAGTCTGTATTAGATCAAGGTATATGGCAAATGCTGTATGCAGTAGAAGTGCGCTTTGACAGTAGCCTCAATATTATGTGCCTTAAAATGCACATTTTACTGTGGTTTTGTTCGTGTGTGTGTGTGTGTGTGTGTGTGTGTGTGTGTGTGTGTGTGTGTGTGTGTGTGTGTGTGTGTGTGTGTGTGTGTGTGTGTGTGTGTGTGTGTTTGTGTGTGTGTGTGTCTGTCTGTCTGTCTGTCTGTCTGTCTGTTTGTTTGTGTGCCTGTGTGTCTGTGTGTGTCTGTGTCTGTGTGTGTCTGTGTGTGTCTGTGTCTGTGTGTGTCCCGAGTGTACGTTTGTTTGTATGGTGTGTTACACGGTAAGTAAAAAGTATTAATGCCATTTTTAATGGTTTACGTTATGCACAAACCCTTGCTCAGCGGGAATATTTTGTTGTCAAAAGGAAGTTGATAATGAAGATTTTTAAGGGAATTTTAGTATAGACTAGGCCCTATACAAACTTCAAATCCATGTCCAACAAAAACTGAGTTTGTATTTCCAATACTTTGGTAAAGGTCCTTATATGGTATTAAACCAAAATTTAAATGTCAGGCATGAGAAAGGGATCATTTGTCTGTAATTTGTCCATGTGGGTTAGATATCAAAGTTTGACAACGCTTTCAAATAGGGCTTCTACATTGCTAACCATTGTCTTTGATATTCCATGCAATATTGTTTCTTTCTTATCATCAAGAAAACTGGAAATCTGATCAGTATTCGAGACAATTTCGGACATATGTAATGAGTAAAGGATAATTTTAAAAAAAATCCATACGAATACCCAGTCAACAATATTTGATCAGGCTGACTCATGCAAATACACCATTAGATAAATTGCTTTTTTGAACGTACGAGTCGTGTTTATGTCCGATTTGGTATTTAAACGTCTACGTGCACACTTGAAATTATTATTAGTCGCATTTTTATATACCGTAATGGGCTTCACTGTTCATTCATTGCAATGCACCATTTAATTTTCTGATTTGTGTTACATGTTTTGTTGTTGTTGTTGTTGTTGTTGTAACTGGTGTTCTTCTTTTTCTCATTTTATTACTTGAATATGAAAACAAAATTTGTTTCCAGGTCATTTTGTAGAAAAGGGGACCATGTCGGTTATGCTAATCATCATTATGCGATACTTATGAAACAATTTATGTATACTTGTCAAAATATACACATTCTGTTTCAAATCACATTGAATTTCTCATTCTTTGTTAAATTTAGTACACATATTGATAATGTATAGTGGAAGCTATTCTATTGGTATCAATGACAATATTTTGTATAATGGGAAACAAACATTTGAACAAAAACAGAGTGATCAAAATATTTACGATGACTCACTTCAAATAAACCTTTAAGGCGAGGTACAAAGGTGAAAACATCAGGATTACATATACCGCATATCACATATATATTATACATATATGGTCATCAAATTGCTTTTACCCACATTTGAAAGCAAATGGTACCATGTGTATATTGAAGCGACAATTTCTACAGGGAGTCTTTGAGGATATTACATTTTTGTTTCTACGTTATTTGGCTCTTAATTTCGTATTATACGCCTAAACTTTACCACACCTCTCAATGCAAGTGTCTGCCTAAGATTGTATCTGGTTAGTATACAAACACGCGCGCGCGCGCACACACACACACACACACACACACACACACACACACAACACACAGTACTTCACACCAAACACACAAACCCACACTAACATATTGTATTTTACATTGATTTGTAACTAAATTATTAATTTATTAAGTTAGAATTGAAAATAGACTATTTTCCAAAGCTGATGACAGGTCCATTTTGACTACAAATTGTAATTGTAAGAAAACAAAATTGTATGCACATTTTGATGTAGATACTGTCACACACGCGCACACACACGCACGCGCACACACACACATACACACACACGCACACACACACAAACACACACGCACACATACACACATACACACATACACACACACATGCGCTTGCACATGCACATACACACACACACACACATACACACACAAACACACATGCAATTACCCACAGTCACATACAAAATATGGAACTATGGACCACAAAGTATGGTATCGTCATGGCAGACATCACTCTAAGAATAAAAGTTCTTAGAGGGTTCCTCTAAGAGCCATTTTGGTACAGCAGTGGGCCAATTTTTGCTAATATTTTCGGGGATGCCTTTTTCCCTCCATTTTCTTAAAAGCACGATTCCGGGCAGTGTGGTCCAAATGGGAAAGTTGTTAGGTCCAAAAAGAGCTAACACCTACTAAAAGTAATCACCACTATTATGACAAAATGGGAACCTTTTTAAAACTTTTTGAAACCCACGAAAAATATTTGCAGTGACATGTATTTTAAATTATATGAAAGCGGATATCAGCATGCACATTTCCGATGACAAAAAGTCGGGCCCATGACTTTTCTATTTTTTAACATTTTTTTTTTTCAAAAATGGAAGAGCGATTCAGGGCATGTTACTTTCAGGGCAGTAATAGATAATTATTGGACTATGTAATGATTATTTTATTCACATTATGTGCATGTAATGAGAATGAGAAATATATCTGCGTGTGTTGTTAAGCGTGTGCAGTTCTTATACTGCGTATAACCTGACATGCGTTTTAGACACACCGATCCGTAAGAAGAAGAAGAAGGAGAAAAAAAAAACACAAACTGGGAACGTGCACACATGAATGAAGTATCCAGCAGTCACGACAATTCACGTTTTGCATTGTGTCTTTGTATCGGCGATGTTTCATTACTGTCGAGTCGACCACAATCACAACTTCGTGATCGATGTTCATGTCAAGAGAGGAGAATTATAATTATGACTACTGATATCTGGCCCGTCAGACTCGATCAACAATACTGAAAATGTCAACAGCATTATGTTTCATGTTCGGGACAATAGTGTGGGTCTTTTTTTTTTGGTAACCGTTTTCCTTATATTCATCCACATTCGTGTTTTTTCTTTCATCGTTGCATTTTGTCAAACATAGCCTTGATATTTAAAGACTTATTTTATTTTCGCATTAATTAAATCATTACTGAATAATTGATTATTAATAATAATGATAATGATAATAGTAATAATAATAATAATGATAATAATAATAATAATAATAATAATAATAATAATAATAATAATCGTAATCGTAATTATAATCATAATCATAATCATAATAATCATAATAATAATAATAATAATAATAATAATAATAATAATAATAATATTGATAATAATAACAATAATAATAATAATAATAATAATAATAATAATAATAATAATGGTAATAAAATAATAATAATAATAAGTAGTAGTAGAAGCATTAGCATCATTAGCATTATTAGCCTTTTTGAGCTTTTTAGCATTTTGAGCTTTAAATGACTCCACCACTATCATGACTATGTATATGAAATGAAATGAAATTATTAGCATTAGCATTAGTATTACTATCACTATTATTAATCAAACCATCATTATCATCATCATCAGCAGCACCATCATCTTCATCATCGTATCTCCTATAATGATGATATAATTATAATGATGACGATTGCAAAAAGAAGAGGAAAAAGAATTAACAATAAAAATATTATTCTTGCAATTGCATCAACTTCTATTTACTACAACTACTAATCTCATCACTATCAGTTATCATTATTTTCCTTAAATTAATTCATTAATTTTTTTTGGTCGGAAATTTATATTATGTGGATCATTCGTTCGTATGCTTGCGCACTTGCACCCTATATTGGAGTATATGCATTTCATTAAGGCGACACATTAAAACTAAGTAAGCAAAGGGGGATAAACATGCGTACATTCTTTGTTAGGGTTAGAGGAGTGTTAACAATACAGATGAAAATTTATAAATAAATAGAAAAATATCATATATAGTTCATTCAAAAGCTGGATGCATGTGTTTGTAAAAAGTTTACTTTTATTTTTACAAAGAGCAAGAAAATATTACCATGGTTAAAAGTAAGGTTTCTGTAAGTTCTAGGAAATACAGGTAACTTTAACATGCATGTAGGCGATGCATTCTTTTAAACGCCTGGTTAGTTTTCAAACAACTTTTGGTAAACGCTTTGAAATACAAGTGATTCAAATCCTCGAGGATGGCGGATAATGTTGTGACCTTCAGGAAACCTGCATCAATTATAGAACGAAAATAGAGTCGCCCGAAGTGGGATGTTTTTCCGTTGTCATCAACAGTCACTGAAAAAGAAAATTTCGACGCGTGTGCCAAATCTCCTACTTCTTATCTTCGTAATTTTGCTTCAAGATATCCGTTTTGATGATTTCGCGTGGATTACCGCGGTTATTCAAGCGGATTAAAGGTAGGGAATCTCATTTGCAACCCACCCATAACAAAGCAAAACATTATTCATGCCCTTAGACTATTTATCAAGTACTTGCCTGTGAAATATGAAGATCAGAAATTACTAAGATTTAGAAAAAATGTGCAAAAAATAGTTGTGTAATGTATGTTCTAGGCACACTGTTCCAAATCCATACGTATATCAGGCTTATTACAGTACTTAGGTAATACCAAACGGTTGTGCTGGCATGTGTCAGGCACTGAAACTAATGCAAGGTCATCTATGTGTACAAACCTATTGCACTATTTCATTGTCCATGGAGGTAAAACAGGACCTATATGCACTGCCTTAAAATAGACTAATACTACTAATAGAATTTTTGTCACTAAAGACCAAAAATCAAATGGAAGTCAAACGTTTACTATAATTCCACTAAAACTGCGTTTCTAGCTCCTACACTTTGTTGAATGTTCTCAAACATTATTTTTTTCTATATACCAGTGTATTTGCACAATGTTAAATTTTAGGCGTGCAAAAGAGACACCCGGCTTTAACCATGACGGCCAAAATTTGATAGACATTTACGGGAGGTGTGGTCTTTTCGATGTATCTGAATGATTAATTTATCTAGGTGAGCACTGCATGACATCTGCAGTTATTAAAAGTATTGAGTGAATGATGATAATTACGGCTCTTCGTCTTGATAATTGTTTTTTCTCCGATAACATTTCATGAATACTCGAGGGTACATGTATATATGTCTTCTGATTGTGTCTCATCAGAGGAAAAGGAGAATAACAGCAGGTGGTAGAACGGCCTGTTGGCGCCTCTCAATCATTTCGATTATGTTTTAGTTACCGTATTTTAGGATCTTGAAACGCCTTAAAAACATGAAAATGATAGGGAGATAAATGGATAAAAATTGTCGTTCGGGGCTTAGCTGCAAAACTTGAAGTTTTGTATAAAGGTAGGGACATCAAACTCTCTTTGCGTATTATCTGGATGCAAGAACACTATTTCAATAATGGTTAGCATCTAGACTGCAAAAGAGTGTTTAGCCATTGAACATTAGTGTTTAGAAAGTGATGCAACGTATGTGTATAGAAAAATGTATGCTCAGATTATGTACACTTGGTGTTTAGAAATTGGATACCGATGTCTTGTGATATGATTCACATTTAGCCTCTGAACGCGTTTACAAAGTGATGGCAAGAACATGTATAAAAGCGTTTACTCGATAGACTTACTCTTTTACTTATAAACTAAACTGGGTTTCCAAAGAAACTTATCAAACTTTTACAAGGGCCACTACACAAATTTCACTCAGTCAAAATGAACAAGTTTTTACACAGGCTACTTCAATAATCTTACATAAGACATGTCAATAATTAAGAGATTGGATTCAATCACAGAGAGGGCTATAGCCCCTCACATCAACTGGTTTCTGAATCCAAAAGTCACAAAATGGCAAAAAAGACCAATGAAAATGAGATGGGATTAAACAAATTTCCCAGTTGATTCAATATTACACATGTCCTTCACGGGCATGTTTAAGTGATTGGCTCAATCGCAAAGAAGCTACAGGAAGTTAACATAAAAAAAATTAAATCAAATGGTCATTTTTGCTTGACTGCTATTGTGTCCATTCATGTGTTATGCTTCTTTGGTCTCTACAGGTGTGTGGCTTTTTGTGACATTTGATTCAGAACATTCTTTGATGTTAGCTACCTGTCTGAATCTGTGTGTGGCTGTGTGATTGTTCCAGTCATTTAAAATTTTAATGTTAACTTCATGTAGCTTCTCTGCGATTGAGCCAATCACTTAAACATGCCCATTAAGGACATGTGTAATCAACTGGGAAGTTTGTTTAATCCCATTTCATTTTCATTGGTCTTTCTTTTGCCATTTTGTGACTTTGGATTCAGAAACCAATTGATGTGAGGGGTTATAGCTTCTCTGTGATTGAATCAATCTCTTAATTATTGACATGTGCTTTAAGTAAAGATTATTGAAGCTAGCCTGTGTAAAAATATTGTTCATTTTGACTGAGTGGAATTTGTGTAGTGCCTTTCTAAACGTTTGATAAGTTTCTTTTGGAACCCAGTTTATACCACTTACACCCATTACTTCTACAGGGTCTCACTGGGGTGAATATAGAGTAATTTTGTCCTCTTTAATTAACATTTTTATGTCGTGGACCAGTCAAAGATTTGTTACTTTCTCAGTTGTCAGGTCTTGTTTTGTTTACAGCATAATACTTGTTTAGTACAGAATTTCAGAATTATACCCTTTGATCACTTTTGAATTTTCCTTTAAACACTGAATTCGGAAATGATATGTTCTGACAGAATATAGTATCTGTCTCCAGTGCAAGGCGTAGTAAGTGGGATCGTTGCACTTTCATGCAGTTTAAGTTATTGCATAGACATGTACCAACAATTGTTACTTTCTCATTCTCAGTAATGCTTTAAGATAATGCTCTGTCTTTATCTCCTCCAATATTTGCAAATTTCAGATAAAACACCACTTTTCGCACAAGATGAAGGTCATGTACAGCTTTTTATCTTAGTTATTTTTTATATTTTCTTTGTATCTATAAAAAAAAATGAGAGTAGTAACACCACCCTTTTGCAAAAGGGGGTGTTTGAAACCTCCAAATACCCCCTGAATACGCGTATGATATAGACCATAGTTCCCTGATCAGACAAAAAAAGTTTTTCAAGAAATGTTTTCTAAAGAGGCTAAAAACTGGTGTCCATCTAAAATGTACCTTGATTGCAAAACAACCCGACAGCAAACCCCAATTATTACTCCCTCCCAGGCGAGCTGAACGTCTAATGACACAATACACGATGTAAATGATATTGATTCGATATTTTAATTGTTGTATTGTGCACAATTTTATGACTAAAACGACCACAATACGCTCGATTTATCTCAACATTTCACGGAAAAGATTCAGAAAACCACATCATTTGACGGATTAAAATGTCCCTCATGTCAGCACAAAGCATGTCCCAAGGCGACAGTACACAGTGATATACACATTATACACCAATAAAGTGTGAGTCCACATATCGAATGTCGAATTAATGGCAAGATTTCAGCAGTTTTATTTCTTTTGCAACACTATAAGATTGACGATCATTGAATTTTAAGTGGGATAAAGTGCTACGTTTGCGGAGCAAACACTCGACTTTTTAACCTCAGGAGAGAATGTAAATTTATTTCTTTTCCATATGATTACATTTTTAGATCTGTTGGTAAAAAAAAGACAGAAATGTATTACGCTTGTAAAAGTGGAAAATGCAATCTGATCGCAATTGATTTAAGTAAGAGCGGAAATATCAGTTGAAGTTTTAAAAAATAAAATAGAAATAAAATAAAATAAAAATAAAATAGAATAAAATAGAAATAAATAATAAATAAATACAATGTATTAAGAAAGTCGTAATTTTTTCCATTGGTCATTACAATTACCAATATGATGATACTCTTTGTGCTTTTAATTTTGTATACAAAATGTAGTATTAAAATTGACATTTTTCACAAACCAGATTTTTTTATGCCTGTGCCTCATATATGTCTAAACTTGGATTATTTTGATATTCCTCTATGAAGAGTATTATACTGTTCAAAAACATTCTAAAAATCAAGAAAATTATTGTGATAATATTGTGTACAAACTAATGAACACGATTGTACCAGTAACACGTTGTGATAATTTAATTTACAGGCAGTGGATCTCATTTACAAACATCCCCGCAGACCAGGAAAAGATAGCCCATGCCCTTAAGCTATTGATGAAGGACATGTCTGTGAAATCTGGGGGTCAGTGATTGCCTAGAATTTGAAAAATGCAAAAGAAAAACAATAGCCGTTTAGTGTATATTCTATGGTAGGATTTTTTTTCTCGCGAGAAATAAATTCAAATCTCAGTCTAACAGTCCCTATAACTAAAACTATCACTAAAACTGAATCTCTAGCTCTTATATTTTGCTAAAGGTTCCCAGATGGCATTTCCTTCTAAATGCCATTGTATTTACACAATGTTAATTTTTAGGCATACAAAAGAGATGCCCTACCTTTAAGTGAATACTTTTATCTCATGAAAACTTAATGTATCATGTTTTTGCTGATGAATTCATGTCTAATGTAGATAAAATTATGATAATTCCATGTTATAATCTACGTGGATAATAAAATGTAACATTGCACTCCGTAATATTTTTATTGCATTATTTTCCGGTTAAATTCATTTTTAAGGGGTTTTTTTTAATTGTGGAAATGGCGATTACCTTTTAATAACGTGAATACGGTAGCAATTTGTAATGTATTAATTCTACAGTTCATTTATAGATAGTTATACCCGACACCACATTTATGTTCTTAATGAAAAGGTCTTAACGCACAAAAACGAACAATTTAATTCAATTCTTATTAAATGCCTGTCATTTATCAAAACTTGTATTAAGATTATCATAAAACCTACTCCAGTTTATGTAAATTACCACAACCGGATGCATTCCAATTCGACTCGGCTCAATTCATTTTTTTCTCAAAATGAAGAAATTACGAAAGTTAGGTGGATAAATTACAAGCAGTACAGTAACACACATCACATTAAATGTCACAAACTAAGAGAAAGCAGCCCAAAAGGTATTTGAAAAACGCTTATCCTTATCAAAACGCCTACCCAATTACCCCTACCGTACCATTTTAAAAAATACATATCATAAGATACAGACACCCATGGGGAGGAAACAAACTCATAACAAACAACTTAGAAGATAATTAAAAGTCCAAAACAATTATTAAACTTCATGAAGTACAATAGTGGGTTTTTTTTTTGAGACACTGTTTAAATCTAATTTCGAATAAATTCAAACATTTAGTAGAATATAATGCCTGAATTTCATCAAGTATTACGTTCCAAACTGGACGATCTCAATATGATGGACTTATGCAAAAGCATTGTTCTTTCTGTTAAAAAGAATTGTAAATTGAAATTCGAAGCAAACCCCAAATGTGGCGTTCTAGATGAAAATTGTTTCCTGGATGGAACGTGCCTTGAATATGAATTTTAGGTATGAGGAAGTATTTGGATTCATTTGTATTCCATGTGCGGACTGGATGTTTGGTTGATTTTGACGCAGTTGAGCGGGATTGTCATCTGTGTCTATGAATTCCAATAGATTTCACTTTGAACGAGATTATGATAATATTAGGGACAAAATAATGATCGGCCCACCACGTCTTGTGTTTCCCTAGAGACTTGAAAGGCTTACCAGTAGCCTAGTTATGTTGCCAACCAGCACTTTGTAGGTAGCATATTGCGACGATATCGTGTCATTTAGATCTTAGCTTGATTTTTTTACTACAGAATTCATACACTAATGTAACGAAATAATCTTTATCCAAATTGATATGCTAGATTTAGTTTATACACTCAGTGGCGGGTTTAGCTCCCGGAGGTATTTGAAAGTGGGGGCGAAGCCAAAAAGGGGCAAATAATTTTTACAGAAAAGGGTTATCATTTCTGTGATGTTGGATAAAACACATATATTTCATTGGCGCATTTTTTTTTTAATTCTTCCTTGTATGATGTTGATATAAAATTATTCGACTTCAAAGCGATAATCTTACAATAACGTGAGCAAGCGTATTGATGGGCTGTTTGTGCTATTTTTTTTTTTTTGAAAATCTCAAACTGCTTTCGACGCGATGACTGGCAAACATTATTACTACAACTTCAAAATCTGTCTTTCAGGATGAAAAGGATATGCATAGGCTCTTCTCCAAATATGTCAAGGAAGACTGCTTCATGCATGCACTCAAACTCCAACCGGGCATTAAAAAATAATTGTTTACAGTCAGTGGAAAATTGCATTATCTAGATTCAAGCCAAATCAGATTAACTACGGCAGTAGCATTATCATTAATCAGTCATTTTTTATCATTAGTACATCACTCTCGCCCAAAAGTGAGGAGATATCATGTTGATATACAGTTCGTGATGCTAACATATGTCCCAAATTATGCATAGTTTTATATAATTTCCGACCGCAATCTCTGCCCAAAATTAAATTAAAAGTTTGGAACCGCCCGAATATTTTATCTGGTGTTGATATGCTAATGACACTTTGAGCAAAGGTGAACAACGACATTTCGGCATAAGCACTAGCTGATTGTATTAAAATAAAGCCAAACAAGTTGGAAGAAATAGAAATTGCTGAGTTAGATAAGCCGATAAACCTATCTCAAATTGCTACAAATTCTAAAAGTTGACCAAAATCATGTTTGGGGCTGACTTCATTTTTCTCCTTTTCAGATCTTTTCCCTAGTTTACCTTGATTTTTTTTTTTTTTGGGGGGGGGTGGGTCGGGGTGTTTGATGGGTTGGGCGATTTTCTCCTTGTCCAGTGATTATTCATCTGGATAAGAATAATCTCGGACGCCGCGTTCTTTATATCAGTCTCACAAGTCTTGGTTAATAATTGAGGGGTTGGTAAATGATGAATGTATCAATGGCTGGTTAAAAAAATATAATACGCAATAATCCAACTGCTTGTAAGTTTGCCCGTCATTCAACTGACCATTCTTAACCAACTTTTCAGAGATACTTACAGTAAATCATTTTGACGTCCGTCGTTAGTGGGAGTATTTTTAAGGAGCGCTACTCTGAGAAGACTATTAGTACATTACATAGTAGCATAATTAACCCGAGGGAAGGGCTCTGTTTCCTTCTTCGGTACTTTTTTGGTACAGAAAAAATGTAGAGGGACAGAGCCCCCTCCCCCCCCCCCCCATCTTGCATCTGTGCTGTTAAAGAAACAAGCAAACCAAGACATTCGGGTGTGGTAGTTTGAACGCAAACGAAATTAAGATAACGTATAAGTTTTCTGGTTTATGAATAAAATATATAATTTGGGGGCGATCTAACATGTAGGAGCAAACGATGTATAATTACTTTCAGCAAATGGAATTTGTAATGTCAATCATGATTTGCAATGCCCCCATTCACTTGACATAAACCCTTTCTTAGTGAATATATTTTCACGATGCATTTCTTAATTAGATGCGGCAATAACACACACTTGACCCACATGTGTCATCGTAATAAATGTCGGGTTTTATATTACATTAATTATCTACATGTCATTCTAGTTTGTACAGCGTATGTTTGCTAAGAGTCGCGGTAACTGTTATTGATAACGATACAATTGAATTTGGCTGACCAATATAAATCACTACAATAAACATTTGGATCGAATTTTGATACGTCGGTTACACGTCATTATAGTGCCCATAAATGAATCAAGAACAAGTAGCGAAAATATAATCAGTTGAAGGGGAGCAATTGAATGCATATGTACGAGTAACTTACACGTTGTTGAAATATTAGACGGGCCAAGAATAATAGGGTGTGATAGATGTGTCATGAATATCAGCTGATAGAAAGAGAGATGGGTAAATATATTAAGACTGTGGACAGAGATGTAGAAAGATAAAGATATATAGATAGATAGATAGATAGATAGATAGATAGATAGATAGATAGATAGATAGATAGGTAGAAAGAAAGATAGATAGATAGATGGATGGATGGATAGATAATTAGCTATATAGATAGTAAGGAAAATGAGCGGATTGGGTACATTATGGCTAGAGTCGGAAGGGCATTAACTGCACATTGTGATTCAGAACGCCACAATCGCTGTACAAAATCCATAGTCTTAACGCGCTTCTGTTAAGTTAATGCCCCACTCGCACTCAGCCAACAGTACACTAAAGTTCTGTTTATACATAGTGTGCATAAACAAATTATTTTACTGGGAAATATGTACCACTTTCAGAATGAAAATTAACCAGTTTGCCTAATAAGTCAAAAGTAACACAAAAAAGACAAGGCAAACTATTCTGTCTATCATAAGAACTCTAAGAAGTGGTTTCTAAACTGTATTAATAACGACAAAACATCGTTGGCAAGTACTTGAGTTTATTATGTTGACTTTACATGCTAATCCAGATACGTGACTTCCAGCTGCAGACTTCGACTTGATATAGCTTAAAAGAGTTTACTTTTCCGTCAATCGGTTGACCGTGTAATTAATATAGCCATGAGAACATTTTTTTCGGAGCAACGGGCCATTCAATCCACACGCAGGCCGGATGCAGACGGTCTCCGTTATGGCGGCAAACTGACAGTCTGTCCCGCCGAAGAGGCCGGCTGACCACATGAACGGGGGATCCATTGCCGCCACCAGACAGACGGCATCGTCCAGCTACGACAGCAGACGGCAAACTTCCACCCAATTTCAATGGAAAATATAATTTCTCCCGCGCTCATCCCCGGGTCTACCCATCGTTCGAATATCGTCGACGTTCCCCCACATCTGGCCACCTGACTCGTCAAAGGCGTGAGCAGATCCGACCTTGTGGTTTCGAAGATCGGATCCATTTTCACAAGAAAACAGTTGCATACTGAGTTGCCACCACTTTCTAGAGGTTAAAGGGGCATCGAACACGAAACTCGATTGTGTTTTTCACTTAAGTGCAAGAAGCGTAGTCTACTCCATCGAGTGTCGTTGCATCTGCCGAAAGTGGCGTAATTTTAAAATATTTTGTAAATTGTATTATTAATGTTTTGGTCCGGCCTGACATCCTAAAAGGTGTGTGTGCGGTTGATTGGCATGGTGTATGATGAATATGGAGTTATGTAGTCCCAGCTTTGAGAGTTATTGAATAAATATTCATCACACTGTGGAAATAAACCATGTTTCAGCTGATTTCTGATATTTTACTCTTCTTGTTGGTGTTTGTCAGTGTAAAATGAATACTTTTGTCAGAATGAGGTTTTGAAGATGAAGTGTAGCAAACATATTCCGTAGGTGACACGATTAATTAGTTGTCCATATTGAATAATGTATCCAACTAACGCACCACAGACTGAAAAGGGCATTCTGCAGTTCATCATAATTTTGTTGCTGTTTGTAATTAGTTTTAAAAAATTATACATTGTCAAAAAAAAGGGTTTAACGAGAGATCCTCAGTGAAATATGCTATACGCTGTACACAAAGAACACATAATGCGTGTTTTTGTTATGAGATTCATGCAACGGTATGCACATCACACTATGAAAACAAACCATTTGGTTATTCTTGACATTTTCAACTGTCATTTGATGTTGGAAATATTTCATGATTTGTCGAAATGGGATTTTAAAGAGGAATAAAGCAACAGATTGCACCACATAGATCCCTGCAGGACTCGGTGAAACGCCAGATGAAATGTCAGGAACCGAGGATATCATTATTGGGTAAATGTCAATTCGTATGCCCGACACAACATATTGTTGAAAGAGCTCTCGCGTAAATCAAAACCCGCCCTATGATATTCAATAAATAGGTAATAACGCTCTTTCGCTTAAAGCTCACGAGGGATGAGATTTTGTTCAAGAATTGAGTAAACAACACATCAGCGCCATTTTTCTTTATAGTTCGTGTCATCTCAGAGTCACCTCGACCTAAAACACAATTGTGCTAATGCTGTCACGGAATCCATCGAGACTTCTCTTATTTTTGACCGCAGACATTTCTGAAATGGTGACGAGCGTGCTGAATGAAATGTCACAAACCTAATTTCATCAATCTACTTGAATTGTTTTGTGCGTATAAGGACATTTTTGTTTGAATTTTTGTATGTGTTGGACAAATAGTGCGAGAATTTTGTTGGCACCTTCAGTGCATTAAACATAAAGGGTTATCCATGCGAAATCATTTCGTGGAAAACTGGCACATTAATGTATGATCTTCTTTCGTGTCCGTCAACTACAGAAATCCCAAAATAGCATAATAACAACTATAATTTACATAAAAAGAGTCAGAAAGTTCTTGTACCACTCATTACAAATCCCAGCTCCACCTGGGTGAGACCAGGTAGCCTCTTGCCGCTCCGTTCCCCGACAATTCTTGGGACACACCCAGTCGGTACACCATTCACCGGAGCTCTAACATTGAGGCCACCAGGCCTCACCCGGGTAGCCAATGAGAATGATGGGTGATTATAAAATACAGTGTGTCTAAAAAAAATTGTGCAAGTGAAAACCGCCCTCTTTGGCAATTAGAAAAAACTCTGGTGACATGATGCTTGCATCAACGTCAAGAGCATAGTCTTAGCTTTCAAATACCGTTAGGTTTGTTTAATTTGCTCGTCTTAATCTTGAGATATGTTAATTCAAATAAGAAAGTGTAAAATTGCAATTGTGCCACTTTTACTACAGTCCCTTGTAAAAGTGACACAATTGTGATTCCACCCTTTTGTTGTTTCCAACATATCTTGAGATTAAAACAAGCAAATTGAACAGCACAAATGGCAGTTGAAAGCTAAGACTTTGCCCTTGACGTTGATGTAAGCATCATGTCACCAGAGTATTTTCTAATTGCTGAAGAGGGCGCCTTTTACTTGCAGAATTTTGAGACATGCTGCAGCACGTCTCCAAAAATTGTTCAAGTGAAAAGCGCCCTCTCTGACAGTTGGCAAATACTGCTGTGACACATGTTTACAACAACATCAAGGGCAACGTCTTAGCTTTAAAATGTTGTTTGTTTTGTTCAATTCGCTTGTTTTGATCTCGAGATATCTTGTAATGACCAAAACGGTGGAATCACAATTGTGTCACTTCTAGGGGAAGATGGGCTGATGCTATTGTTGACTGTAGTAAAAGTGGCACATTTGTGATTTTACCTTTTCGAGTTAAACTGAACATATCTCAGGATTAAAACAAGAAAACTGAACAGAACAAACGGCATTTGAAAGCTAAGACTATGCCCTTGATAGTGATGTAAGCATGACGTCACAAAAATGTTTTTCCTATTACCAAAGAGGGTGCTTTTGACTTGCACAATTATTTTTGAGACACACTGTATACTAGATGTATTTAGATATTTGGTCACGACTTGGCACACCACAGAGCCTTTTTATTTTCAGCCAGTAGATCATTATTCACTTCACTGTTCCTCGAGGTATGGGCATTGAAAGAGGTGTTGCATGGTTTGCGATGATTATGTAGGATGAGATCATTAAAAGTAAAAAAAAAAATCCTCATTCTAGTTTTCGGATAAGGTAAGATAAAAATGACTGGCAGATTGAAAGTCAGAAGGTGTCCCATATGGCCGTTTTGACATTTTATTTCTTCAGAACATTAGTGTTCCGTTACTCACTTAACAAAGACATGACGAAAAGTGTCATTCGCAAACGGATTCGGGTTTTTTCACCATACAATCCTTTTTTAGCTCAAAGCTACAGTCAGCATTCAATGAATTTAGTCCAAATTGACCCTTTTTCGGGTGTGTCCCCAACGGATTTCTTTTCCCAGTCAGTCTGACCCGGGATTTTTAAGAGTAAACAGAATGGTGCATTGAACCATGCTACCGTATGACCTCCGTTTATCTTTAATCACTTTCGGAAGTGTAGAATCGCCCTGCTTTTAAACATTTTTAAACAATAAACCCGAATTTAAACCACTCTCTCTTAGTTTACCATGACCCATTTTGTCTTATATCAGGTTATTGTTATGTCATGGCCATTCCAATATTCAAAGTAGATTTAATCATCTTGCTCATAAACAACCCATTTCCATCCCACGAAGATGTGAAGATGAGGCTTGTTATATCAGATAATATTTGTGATGCTAGCAAAATGTGATTTACCCATCATTGCAGCTGAGGTGATTACATAACTTGAGTGACGAAGAAGTGATATTTTATCATTGAAGTAGATATGGAGAAAATCTGGGCCATCGTTGTTCAAAATGTGTCATTCTTGTGATCTGTTTCAATGGGTTGTCCCAATATTCGGCACTAAGATCCTCCTCCCCATTTTCGTTATTCAACCGTCAATTTAAGGTTACATCACATGAATGCAGACGCACGTCATCATGGGCCCGGCATGTCACTGGATGGATGACAAAACAAACTATACATCCTGAGATTAACCCCCCCCCCCTTTCCAAAAAACAGCACTTATCAACTTCTGTCTAAAAGCAGGTCACTTATAATCACGAGGACATCGCCAAAGAAAAACTATCCGTCATTCAGCAAGCACAAGAGGGATACCGCTAATTGTACACGGCGCTCTGCTAGCCCCTACACTCAGAAAAATAGGAGAAGCGTTTAAACACTAGTATCCGTTACATCTAAAATGAGTGTGGTTCTGGCCGCTAGTTGGTAAAACGCACGAATTTCCGGCCGTTCCGCGATCAAATAACACTAGAGAACACTTTGAGACAGCGATGCCATGGTTAATATTCCACGTTTATTGTCGGAGATATTTGCTGTGACAGCAATGGGCTACACACGGTGCGCCTCGCTGCATTCACCGCGGCTGGATACTTCACAGTCGTAAAAGAAAACAGATAATTTGTCATGGCTTCGCCTGTACATCAAAACAGTTTGCAAACATTTCAGAGAGTACGTCCTACTTTGCAAGGTAGATATTTCGGAGTCTCAAACGTGTGATGATTTTTATTTTTCGGTTTCAAAGACAAAAATATGCTGAAGAAAATTTAATCATAAATTATGATATTCAACTTCAAAATGAAATTTCAATTAACCACAATTGATGAAATTATACAACACTAAAAACACGGTATGGGTGAAAACACAACGACGACGTAGTTAATTCGTTTTATAAAGTTATGTAGCTGCCGCTTTATAATTTCATCTGAAGAAAAATACTCACGTTTTGTATTAATATGGAAGCATAATTGAGTTAAAGCAGTGTGTTCAACACGCACTGCAAATACAGTATGTTTAACACGCACTTCAAATATACCGTTTAGAACTGCAAATTTAGCGCCAGTCGCAGCGGCTGTATTTGTTAACATATCGCGAATGGTTTCATTTATTCTGCGAAAAGAACATTTGAGATATCGAGGCAAAGAGTTTCTTGTTTTGTTGTTGTTGTTGTTTTTGTCATGATGAAGGTCCTCCTCTTGATCGCCATCCCCTTCTTCTTATCTTCCGTATTTACCTCCTTATTTTGTTTCTTCTATTATCACTTTTTTTTCTCTCTTCTTCTCCGCCTTCTCGTTGTTCTTCATTCCTATTGTTCATTCTTTTACATTTTGTCCTTCACCTAGGCGATTTATCTATATCGCTGCTTGACTTCTACGAGTGAAATATGGGCCGGATGGAAACTGAAGTACACTGTTTTGCAGGGTCATCTAGGAGAGCAGTACTTTGTTCAATAAAGAAGCTAACCTGAGATAATATATTCTTCTTCTTCTTCTTCTTCTTCTTCTTCTTCTTCTTCTTCTTCTTCTTCTTCTTCTTCTTCTATTATTATTATTATTATTATTATTATTATTTACTTGCATCCATATTCTGACTGTGTGTGTTTCTGTGTATCGTGATACAATATATCTCTACACAAACTTTAGAGCTGCATGGCGTGGCTATCCCTACCTTTAACAATTAAGGGACGTTTGCCTCGCTCCAATGAGCTTCATGGATTAAGTTCAAATACACAACGCTTGAATAACGTCATTAAGTTTCGCGCTAAACGCGAGAATAGGATATCTTGAGATATATCACGTTTTTGATTTACACGCTCTCAGAGGTGTCCGTCAAGGGAATGCGTCTGAATTCACCTGTTTTGTAAACACTTATGTAAATCCCACCTGTCAAACCGTTGAAGCAAGCAGGTGCATTCGAATAGAAATATTGACCGATGAATACACAATCGTATGTATAGTTAAAAAGAAATGTAGTTAACAGCATGTAATGTGCCAGTATTTCTATACTTGAATAAAATATATGTATATATATATATATATATAATATATATATAACTGTCACCACAATAGCCTGATAAAGTCGCACTTCTTATGAAGCAGAAAATTAGAAAGAAAAATGCGTTGGAAGAAAAGTATGACTATCTACACATGTGAAAAATGCGAAGGTCATTAGACTTTTGATTTCTGAATAGATAGATAGATAGATAGATATATATATAAAGAGAGAGAGAGATATAGATATATGGATATAGGTGTGTGTGTGTGTGTGTGTGTGTGTGTGT
>JZLH01S0554691.1:25495-37994 GCA_001188425.1 Eucidaris tribuloides
TCGTCAGAAAATTGGACGAATACATTCGTAAGGTGTCATTATAAAGGAATATACTAAATTTAGTTTCGCTTGTTTTTTTTTGCTATTTTTTTACTGAACTACAACAGAACTTGCATATACCGACACTAAATGGTTAGCAAGCAACAAGCCAAAATAGATGCAAAATCAAAGACTTTATTTTTATGATAATCTTTATCCAAATTAAATATCTAGATTCAGTTTATCAACAAAAGTTGAATCTCAGTGGACGCGGTTTAGGATCTCACTGGGAGGTATTTGAAAAATTGTGTGTGGTACAAACGGGCGAGGCACATGGAGAGACGAATAAGGGGCAATATTAACCTCTCCTTCTACAGAGAAAGGGTTATCATTTCCGCTGATTGTTGCTATCATTTAAGAAAAAACACATCCTCTATTAGTCATAATGTTGGCCAATTGTCATAATGACCAATTTACTAATATTTCATCTATAATTTTATTAAGAAAAATGGTGGAAATCAAAGATAAATCCCTTTTTTGAATAACGATAACGATTAACTCGCTTGAAACCCTTGTGTCTCAAAGTGATTATACAGCAAAGAGATACGCGACAATAAACCAAGATTAATTTGTCATACCTTTACTGAATTTGCCTTCTGCTTGTGCTTTATTTCCGGTGACTGCAGGGAATGTGTCTGGGTTTCATGTCCCACTTTAAAAACTGTGTGTAGGAAGCGCGGACTCGGTTACAAACAGCTATTAGAACTTGAGTGGGATGTACGCGGTATTTTGGTTAGCCGTTCCATTTAACTAACACTCCTAAACTACAGCGGCTGAGCAAAGCGAATCGACGGGGTGGTTCTGTGATAAAATTTTTGAAGAAGTTGAAACAGTGACTTTTCGATTGGTTTTTATGTGACTTACTTTCAGATACAAGTACAGTAATTATTCAGCTCAGCAACGACGACTCTCTTCAGATTCAGGACTGACCGCGAAAATGTAGCATATTTGTCTTAATCACTGTCATTATCACCATACTAACTTTCAAGCTTAGATCTTCATCTTCTTTAGGATGAACATGCAATTGATATAAGGTCCTCGTCATTATTATCAAGGAAGACTGCTTTAACTGGACGGAACGTTTGACGTACTACGCCTTTAGCTCAATGAGTACCGCGCTGACTCTAATTAATAACTAATCTACTACCCTACCCTTCTATTAACAACTGTTTATTTGCCAACAGTTTCATAAGACAAAATAGGTTCACATTGTATAATGTAATCTGTATTGTGTTCGTTTTGTATGTTATTGTACTTGGTTATTAATTTCACTATTAAAACTCACAATCAGCCAAAATTGCTTTTCAAGCTGTCTGTGCTAAATAAATTTGACAAATTGTGTGCATAATAATCCAAGAAGATTCTTATTCAAATTTGCAACTTTTTGCCAACTTGTTGCAGCGTTATTTCATGCTTTAAAAGGTGTACTTGCTGTATCCACAGAAGTGTACCTGTATTGAGTACAGGATACGGGAAAGAGAAAAAAATCTGTATTTATTTTTCATTTAATCTTGTCTATTAATCTCTGGCAAATTGGAACATTGCGCAAGGACAAGGATAAATAAGCTTGCAAGACGACGTTTCCTGTGCAGTTTGTGTAGGCATGTGGGTGCTATAGTTAATCTTTTAAATGTATTAATAACAAGTTGAGAAATGTGTTTACTCATTAAAGTTTCTGTATGGTTGTCCTGGAATTATCAAATGTCTATAACAGAAAAATGAACACATTAAGAAAACTAATTTATGATTTAAATTTAATCACCATTTAACCGGCCGTTTAAATGGCTGATTAAATTTATCTAAATTAGTTTTCTTAATGTGTTCATTTTCTTGTAGTAGACATTTGCATAATTCCAGGACAACATACAGAACTTTTAATGAGTAAACACATTTTCAACTTGTTTTAATACATTTTAAACAAGATTAACTATAGCACCCCACTATCGTACACAAATCTAGCAGGAACGTCGTCTTGCAAGCTTAATTTATCCTTTCCTTGCCAAGTGTTCCAATTTGCAGAGATTAATAGGTACAAGTATAATGAAAAATAAATACAGATTTTTTTCTCTTTCCCTATCCTGTTACTCAATACAGTACACTTCTGGTCGGTACAGCAAGTCACACCTTTTAAGCATGAAATAAGTGCAACAAGTTTGCAAAAATTGCAAATTGAATAAGAATCTTGGATATTTATGCACAACAATTTGTCAAATTTATGTACACAGACCAGCTGAAAAGCAATTTTTTGGCTGATTGTGAGTTTTAAATGTGTAAATAAATACAGTACAATACAATACAACACAACACAATACAGTACATTACAAGTGAACCCTATTTTGTCTTTGAAACTGTGGCAAATAAACAGTTTGTATACGGGGTAGTAGTTAAATGGGACGGCTAACCAAAATACGTACATCCATCAATTTAAATGTAACCAGTGCCTTTCTACACCACAGTTAAAGTGGAATGAAACCCAGACACATTCCTGCATTCAGAAATTAAAGAACAATGCAAGAAGGAAATTAGTGAAAGTTTGAACAAATTTGGTTGAACGGTTCAAGAGTTATGTTTGTTCAAAGTTTATTTGATCCTTGTTATGGAGGATTGTTAAATTGGCAACTCTACCAGCTTTTTAGATGAAAGTGTGGAGAACTCTCCATTGGTTTTGTACACAAATTTTCACTTATTCTAACTTTTTATCAAATATCTGATTTGCTCTTGCTTGTTGTGCAGGTATGTCCTAGCAAAAATTATTCTACATGTTTTTCTGACAGAATTTAGATACTTTCTCAACTGACACTTCAGAAAACTGCAAAATATTGAAAATTTGTGTACAAATCCAATGGGAAGTTCTCCACACTTTCATCTGAAAAGTGGGTAGAGTTGCCAATTTAAGGATCCTCCATAACAAGGATTAAATAAACTTTGAACAATCGTAACTCTTGCTCAAACTTTCACTATTTTCCATCTTGTATTGTTCTGTACTCTCTGAATTCAGTAAGATGTCTTGGTTTCATTCCCCTTTAAACTCCTCACAAACCATTTTTTTTAAGGCGAGGCGTCTCTTTTGAATGCCTACAAGTAAACATTGGGTAAATAAACTGGTATATAGAAAAAATATAACCATCTAAGAACCTTTCTCAAAGTATATAGGAGCTAGAAACTAAGTTTAAGTTGAATTACAGTGACCGTTAGGCTTTGATTTGAATTATTGTTCCGCAGAGACAAGAATTTCTAGCATGGAACACACACTAAGCTGATTAAAAGGTATTTGTCAAATTCTTGGTAATAACTGATCTTCAGATGTCACAGACATGTCCTTCATACATAGCCTATGGGAACGACTGATGTTTTGCTTTGCTGTGGGCAGGCAATGCAAAGTGATATCCTGCCTTAACTTCCTTTTATTGGCAGTGGACAACCCTGGCAAAAGAAACAAATATGGACATTGTGGTCGCCATTGGTGGCCATTTCAACGGATGCAACATCATCATTCACGACAAGACAAAGTGAGCAAATGGATTTTAGCTATAAAAGTTACGATGGCCGTCTGTCGTTTTTTGTTAATTTAGCATTATTAACAGAGAACACATACTGGTTGAGGTACTTTGAAGCAACAACATCACTTTATAAGTATCAGCTAGCTTTCAACAAAAACCATGCTGTGAACAGATGGTATTCTGAAAATGTCACTAAAAGTAGCAGGTAGAGAAGTAGTTGAATAACAGGAGAACACTTCGTTTTTGACAAAATCTGCTAACACAAATCTCCCACTGCTCGACAAAGTACAACACAGAAATTAATAATGTGGGATCTATGTCAAGTTGTTGACATATACACTCATAGAAATGGAATAAGCACTCCATATGTTCGAATGCCATCCCTCATCTTTTTATGCATATGGAGTGAATTACTCAACATTGTAATGCAAGGATGTGATATATCGCACCTGGAAACCAATGAGATGTTGGAGAAAAATTTGATGAAAGATTTCCATCATCAACCAGTACTGTGTATTCTCTTTAATCGTTTCCTCCTGACCACTACACAACCGCCGGATAAGGATATGGAGCACGTGCGTCGGTTTACCTTTGCCTTTCCACACCTACTACGTATGTGGTCCCGAGAAGAGCTGTACGGACCACATACGCCCAACACTGGAAAAACAAGAAAAAGGTTTGTCCTGTGTGAATTGAATGATCCAATCCCGCCAAAACAGGACTGGACAGAGTTTTGTTCGTGACATTGGGCAGAAATTTTGGAAAATTAAAAAAAGAAACCGAAGTAGTGAGTCCTTCATTTTCAAATTATATGTTGAGGTCATTTGTAGATTATCCATTTAGAGAAATATTGCAGTATAATTTTATTTATTAAAATGAATTTCATAGCACATTCTTGTGCCACGACTAGATGAAAGTGACCCCCATCACTTTGTGCACAAAAGTATAGAGTTGTCCCCATGCGCCTTTCTTCTTCTGCGCCACCCCATACCGCTATACACAGCTGCAGGACCAGTGTATGAATCCAACAGTTTCGGGTGAAATCAGTGTTTGTATCCCGCGCATGTACACAGGCGCTAACGAATACACCGGGGATGGGAATATACTACACCTGTCATCCAAAGCAAATTGGGTTAACGATGCTCAAAAATCCATGCGGTGTATGAAATTTCTATATTCTCTAGCAACCCATTCCGATATTGAATTCCGTTGATTTGGGGATAACGGATGATGATTATCGTATTTGTCGATCATCAGCAAACATTGGTTGGATATTGAGCGGCATCCGTTTGAGTATGACGTAAAAGCTACACTGCAAAAGTGATGTGTTAAATTTAATACCAAGGGTGTTGCACAATATGAAAACTGAAATAGTGTTGATTTTTCAACAACCTTGGTGTTAAAGCCACGCTCTTAGTGTTTGAAATAATTCGTTTGGTGTTAAAATAATACCCGTCGAGTTAAGATTTTACATCACGACTGGTATCTATATTGTTGCAACACCATGAGTGTTAAATTTAACACCCCATTTTTTGCAGCGCACTGGGGATGAGATTATTGCACCTGTCATCCTTAGCAAATTGGGTTAATGATGCTCAAAATTCATGCGGTGTATATGAAATTTCTGTATTCTCAAGCGCCCATTCCGATAATGAATTCCGCTGAGTTGGGATAACGGATGATGATTATAGTATTTGTCGATCATCAGCAAACATTGAATGGATATTGAGCGGCATCCGCTTTATGGTGACGTAAAAGGTATATTTTGTAATCGTCCATGATTCAAAGATTCTCCTTAGAATGCATGTTGTTTCATAATGACACAATAATCCATGAAAATGCAGTACGCCACGTTTATTGCAGGCGTAATGTTTCTGTCGGATTGAACAAAATCTGGTGATGAGGATATCAGAGTTTAATTGGTGGATTAAACGTAATTTATTTTGATGTATTTCTATAATTTTCAACATGTTTTATATTTTCAAAAACTACAAACAATAGAAGGATGTAAACATGTATTTGTCATCAGCAAACATTGGTTGGATATTGAGCGACATCTGTTTTATTATGACGTAAAACTATGTTCTTTAATCGGTCCTGATTCTTAGAATCTCCTTAAAATTCATGCTACTTAGTGACACCCTAATCCGTGAAAATGCATTACTCCACGTTTATTGCGGGTATTTATCCGATTTAACAATATCTGGTGATGGGAGTATCAAAGATTAATTGGTGGATTAAACGTGATGCATTCATATGTATTTCTATATTTTTTTAAACATGTTTTATATTGCAAATTGCAAACGATAATGGGATGTAATAATGTTTAACACAAAACACGAACAAATCACTGTGCAGGTCGGGTCTGATGATCAAGGGTAATGTGTGACATTCCTGTCAGCATTTATACTGTGATTCGTCCATATACGATAAAACCCGCAGTCAGACTTGAAAATTAGTTTAATAAACGTCACCTGCATAATTGCTATCCAGAATCCCCATATTTGGTACAATGTTGTTAAAGTTCTAGGTCGATTGACGGAAAATAGTATTGTACATATAGAAAGAAGAAAAGACGAAATGAACACAACAAACTTTACATCAACATTGATGTGTCTGATAATTGCATGGACGAAAGTTTCGTGATGTTTAAACACCTGTTTTTTGTTTAATTCTCTCGCACGAAAGTGTTGTTCAGTTTCTATTTTGCTACCATTTAAGAGGTAAAATGCATTTTTCAATAACATTTCATAATTAAAACGGACACTACGAAAATTATGTGATTGTCAAAAGTTTGTTTGTGTTTTTCCCCCTTTTCGTTACACCTACTGTTTTTATTCCACATGCAACTGACATATGAAGTATCTTAATTGGCGCCGGCTCTTTCATCATCAACTTCAGCGAGTTCACTGATAACAACCCATTAGTCAACTATTGTGGAAAGGACTTCAAGTGTGCAGTGTGTTTAGCAACCGTTTGCAGTTCAATGAGTAAATAATTTGTTGCGCAAAGTTTTCATTTTATAATGGTTCAATTGACTACTGGTTCAACGCACTTAATTTTGAGCTTAAAAGTGCACATAAATGCATGTTCAGTTTTAATACAGTGGCCACCGAAAGTATCGTCACGTTACAAACATGACAAACGCGCACTGAAACGCGTCCCTTGAAATGATGTTCAAACGCGATGAAAAAGAAAGCCAGCGAAGTAAATGCGAATTCGTTTCAGGGAATGCGTTTGTAGACGTTTGTGGACGTGTCGTAGCTGAGCGGTAGTTCGCTCGTCTCCCTATCCAAGGGTAGTGGGTTCAAGCCCAGCTACTGCCCGGCACGAATACCCTTCAGCAAGGCATTTTTATCCACATGCTGCTCTCTACCCAGGTGTATAAATGGGTACCCGGTAGGATGGGAATGTTTATGATGAATGATTAGCATGTGCGCGCCTGTGAAATGGCGACTGGCTGGAATGCTCCCCAGGGAGTGGAGAGTGAGCACTATAAGTGCTGGATTGAATTAATGTATCCAGTGACCGGGGTAATAATAATGTGTAAGCGCTATGATACTGTGTGTATAGCGCACTATAAGAACCCATTATTATTATTATTATTATTATTATTATTATTATTATTATTATTATTATTATTATTATTATTATTATTATTATTATTATTATTATTATTATTATTATTATTATTATTATTATTATTATTATTAGACGTTTGGAACGTGACGATACTATTGTATTGCAAACTATGATATTTAATCCACATTTTTGTTTTCGATTTTTTTAATACCACTATGTAAACTAGGTCATTCCGATCAATAATAGTCCTGTAAATATAGTGGTTGGTGTGCAAAGAAGCATGCACTTGTGGGATAATGTCGATAACGTGAATAAATATTTATTGCCCGTTTGGGTGACATCATTTCTTTGTAGAAAGAGGTTCACCGACATTAGCATATATACCCTACCGTTATAGATGAGGGTAATGGTTATTATATAGAAAAATGATAAACGAGTTGTATTACTAATTTTGCTGAGAAGAGCATCCAACAGACCTAATAAAATATCTGTTTTCCTGGATGCCATTGTAACGATTATTGTTCTAACTTATTTTGGCAAAAGGAAGCAAGTGACAGAAGTATTATTTCTTCATTTCCTATAAATGCGATTTTTTTTTTCTGTTATTTACATTGTCATCACATAACTCCGACTTAAAATACCCTTTACAAGAATACTTTTTTTTATCCAAATTTTGCCTGAAGCTATTCGAATGTTTTAAAAACTTGATAACTCAAATTTGAGTAATTTCTCACTTTTGTTATTTAATGAATGAAAGGGATTATTCAGAGTGGTGAAAACGCGATGTAATAGATTTTTCATTTCTCTCTTTCTCTCTCTCTCTCTCTGTATTATTAGATCAGCAGTTACTGATGATCTATAATTTTTAACAAACATGTCAGAGAAAAAAATGCCAAATTAGTGCAGCGTTGGCGTATTTGTAGAACGTTCCTTTAGGGTTTTGGATAACTGGTATTCTGTTAAAGTTAGGTGATATTATGTGACATTTAAATCGACAAGTGTATGTAAATCCAGTCAAAAATGGAAATTACTTTTTGATTTGTGGAAGACAGTTCAATCCGACTGGTTTAAGCCCATCAACGATAACTGAATGGTAGCTCGCTGATTGCAATCAGAGTTTTTCAATCCCGAGTAATAAGCTAATATATAACCTAAGATGCAGAGGCAATTTTCACTGTATTCCTTCCATTAACTGTTAGCTAATATTAGACAGGTCGACGATTTCTTTCTAACCTTAAACGTGAAATAGAATATTCATTGGACTTGAGCTGTCAATAATATCCTTGTTCTATGTGCATAACTACAAGGAAATTTGATTGTTCTTTTTAATGTTAAGAGACGATCTTCAACTTGTATGTCAAATTTACGTGTTTCCTATTATGCTCTTTGCCTTTTTTCATATTTTCTTCGCATTATACTTTCTCTTAGGCGATGACACATATCGAACTCACGATATTGTGTGTCTACATTTTCTTTGTCAAAGAATATAACTCAAGTGTCAAATTGTAAAGATCATAATTGTATTTATATATTATATGTACATGTATATGTATGTATATATTTTTATGTGTGTGCATGTGTGTGTGTGTGCGTGCATGCGTGTTCAATTGTTTATTTATTTGATATTATTTAGTTAGTCAGTTAGTCGGTTAGTTAGTTAGTTAGTTAGTTAGTTAGTTAGTTAGTTACAACTAGAACGCCAGACCAGACTTGTTTTGTCAAAACGTCAGATATCATTCTCATAAGAGAGAAGCATTGTTACCAGTTCAGTAGGCGACTTCGCTATTTCTTATAGCATGCATATAGTGTTGCGGAAGTTAAATTTTTGAGCCCTTCTGAACATATTTGAGATGCAAGGTTTTGGTTATCATATCAACCAAAACGCATAAATATTCAAATACATATTTTTTCAGCAGCGTATCAGTAGTTCAAAGATTTTTCGTTTGAATACTCTGTGAAAATTAATGAGACATTTTAGTTTATCTTTTGCGTACACTTCACTTTTTTTCAAATACATGCAGATAAGTTCACCTACCAGTCTTCTCATATGCACCCTCTTTCCGACCAGATTAATTGCCGTAATTAATTCTGAGCAGAAAACTCAATTTGCCATCATTTATCGTACATGTTCAATAATGTTTAATACATCCAGTCCATTATCTTTGTAAGTACTCACCACACTTTTGGATCCCGCAGTGAAATTTCCGTTGTTCACCACTCGGTGATTTCAAAATATTGTATATCAACTTCTAAGTTAAATCGATAACTTAAAGGCCCACTGTCGTGACAGAATAAAAAACGCCCTCTTTTGACTAAAATGATGAAAAGGGTGCACTATTGACACCCATAATGCAACGGAAACAGCCATGACAGTGTGGAAAATACAGCATTTGATTTTCTCTTGCAATCTGTACACTATGGCACTGGAACAGTCCACGTTCGTGAATGTACCTGTATTCCCGGACGATTTGACATCCTTTCTGTGGTTGAGTTGACTCTTGACAGTGGGCCTTTAAGAATGTATTAAGAATTAACTGAGATTGTAAATGCAAAGGTTTCTTGATTCTCATTGCTAAAATCATTAGATCATAAGATAACAAGATAACAACAGACGCAGATAAAAGACAAAAAAAAACGGAGCAACGTGATGTCTACGGCATTGGGAGGCTAGGCCAAAACAGTTCTTATATAAAAGTGTAAATGCAAAACTCTCTTGATTCTTAGTGCTGAAATTAATAGAACATAAGGAAACAGAACAGAAAGAGATAAAAAAAGTCAAAATCGTCTACGTGCTTTTATACACTGTATGCCCCACAAAAAATGAGCAACGTGATGTACATGGCATTGGGAGGCTAGGTCAAATCAGTTCATGATCGGCCACATTACATCGACCTCTTCCCCGCCCGACCTCGTACACTCATTAGCCCACTTAATTGAAACTGCAACGAGCGCGAGAATTAGATAATATGCCGAAATTAACTTACTACCCAGGCGTGAATGCATGGCGCAAATTTATTTTCGTCGCTCTCTGTCTTTATGCATACGCTGTATAGATTGCCGTCAAATTCTGTATTGTGGGGCGCCACGCGTTATTGCCCGCTGCAAACATACTGCAGCACAACAGGGGCTAATAGAAGTTCAAAGCATACTCTGTTTGGCGTTGCGCTCTCAAAACGTGACATAATTTTTGAGAGAAAGCCTTAATTTGCAACAGGTTATGTACAGAGGTGAGGCCTAATTAAGCATCTGTTTCCTTGCTAGCTGTTTCTTCGCTTCGTCACGGGGTGTGAACAAGTTTTATATTTATCCGCTAAACTAATTAATCATTCAGTATACATACGTGTCAACGGCTCCTTGTGGAATTTGGACCAGTCGTTCACCCTCTGGTAAAATCATACCCGCGATGGTTATCTTTAGAAGATGTGGAAGACGTACATAATGATAACAAACCCATGTAATTTCTTGATTTTTGTAATGTGAAAATCCATTAAATGATAAAAATAAGCCATTAGTCATTAGCCCTTAACTCTTAATTTGTAAGATTTTACCGGTTAATTTTCGGATTCAATTCAAAACTCTTAAAGGCATTGTATAACAATGTTTCCAATTAAAAAATCTGAGCTACATGATTCTCCATGCTACCAGTGTCTCTGATACGGTCTAAAAATGAAGCCCTGAGAAAATTACAGTTCAAAATGATAATTAAGTCCTTTGAAAAGTGAAAATCATTGAGAGACCATTCCAGTTTTCCCCCATAGACTGCTGTGTTGCAGAATTTCCTATCGGCTGAGAATTATTAATGTGCCAATTTGTATCTGCACATATTTTACTAGTGACAGCATAACTGTCCAAAATTTTGTGTTCTCGTGTGTTTATTTGTCCATTCAAACACTGTCAGATGTGTTAGATGGCAAAGTTCGACAATTTTTTAAACGGGTCTTCAACAGCGTCTTTAGTATCTGGTTTTGCAAGATATACATTAAAACATAGAAGATGTGAGTGAAATGATTGACTTAGGAGGATAGTATTGTACTGAGTAAGAGGATTGTAAGGGAATAGTGAATCCCCGCGCATTATTTTCGTTGTAGGAAAGCGTACAATAAGGTGCGAGTACAAGATCTGTGTTAAAAGACTTCAGATTGTCATTTCAGGTTTCGTGAAAATTACAGAAGAGCTGATGCAATCCAAAGAGAATGCATTGACGTAACGACACTCACTGAATTTGAATTTATACACCCATTAAATTAGTCTGACTACCAGACCTAACTTGTTTATAATGTAGTGAAGAATGAATAGGCCTACCTGTTGATCCAAGCTTACAAGGTTAAACACGACGCTAGTGGATTTGGACAAATTTAGGCAGTATTTGTTACGGTTAGACTCCACCAAATTCAAATTAATTGGGCGAAAGCTACATCCAGCGTTTGAAAGATAGACTGCCGTTACAAAATATAACAGGAGCCACGGCCCAATTTCAAATGATTTATCGTCTACATTTAAAAAAAAAACTATACAACGTATGAAACTCAATTTTTAAACACACCGCATTTTTACATAGCTTTCCTTGGTTGGATCAAATCTGAGCCAAAATGGTTTGGTGTGCGAATTAAGAAAACAACCTGTAAAAACTATTTACGACGTATTGCCACATTATTGTTTCGAGCAAAAATCAATTTAACACCTGGCTTGCGTAAGAGATGCATACGGGTGAACACCATCTTCGATCCTCATTGTGAGGTGCTTGACACTGCGCGAAATGGCCTCGCTTACCCCTGTCCCAGTTAATGTAATCCCCGCTCTGTAATTTCTCTGCCGACACTGCTGGCAGATTGTTCGAATTATTTTATATGGTCTTAAAAACGTTGAGGCTTCTTTTTCGGTATGATTCAAACACCTCATTGAATAAGGATCAAATAAAAAGAACGTGAAGGCAATCTAAAATCAGCTGTCTTGCCATTTGCACAATAATGAAGACCAAGCCATGCCTCGTTTTCATTTCTCATAGGCGTATGAAAGCGGTGGATCCATATCCTGTTTCGTTGTAGTTTTCAGATGAACATTCCTCTAGTGGCGTTTGTGTGTGTGAATCTGAGTGTGTGTATATGCGTGTGTGTATGTATGCGTGCGTTTGTTTTTGTGTGTGGTGTGTGTGTCTGTTTGTGTTTGTGTGTCTGTGTTTGTGTGTCTGTGTCTGTGCGTGTATGTACGTGTGTGTATGTGTGTGACTGAGTGTGTGTGTGTTTGTATCTGTGTGTATGTGCGTGTATGTGCGCTTGTGTGTGCTTGTATGCGTTTGTCATCGTGTGTGTGTTCATTTGTGCGTGTGTGTGTGTGTGTGTGTGTGTGTGTGTGTGTGTGTGTGTGTGTGTGTGTGTGTG
>JZLH01S0554702.1:6072-16950 GCA_001188425.1 Eucidaris tribuloides
GATCATTCCAAGTGAGGTCTCACGAGGGGTGACAAATAATATTCGAAGCATTTCAAACTGTTAATTTGGGTAAATGTCCGTTTAAATCATTCCCAGACATCTGGTGTTGGCTTTCGTTACTGAGATGATACATGTGATCGAAATTTAACGTGCTTCGTAACCAGTACTCCCAATCTTTCCTTTGCTGTGACGCGTCAATTGCACATCAATTCATAAAGTAGTCAAAGTTCTGGTTGTTTTTCCCGACATGTGCAACACTCTTAACACTTATCAACGTTAAACGGTCAGCTGGCCATTTCTGTGACCATCTGATGTTCATCTGCAAATCAGCTTGTGAGATGATCATATCCAGCACAAGAGTTCACATCAGCAAAAATGTTGGTTGTCATCGCAAACTGAGTTTTGAAGCAATAATCCGGGCAGATCGTGATAAAGATGCATAAAGAGCACCGGGCCTAAACACTTCTTGGGGTATACCACTCTTAACTTTAAGGCCGTCCATTTGAAAAGTCCATTACCTGCTACTCTTTGTTCTCTCCTGTGAGAAAAGCTTTTATCCACGAATGAGAGTTACCTGTTATACCACTAGGCTGTCAAGCTTATTGAGAAGTCGAAGATGAGGTACGGGAATCGAAGGCTTTACAAAAGTCGAGGTATACAATGTCAACAGTTTGCCACATCAATTTAAAGCAGTAATTTCTTCCATAGCAAGTAGTTTGTGTTTTCACGAGACCTATTCGGCACAAATGCATGGTGACATCTGATATAACTTTCTGGGACATCAAATGTTGACATTAGCTTTCATCAACGTATACCAGGGGCGCAAAATCCAGGGCGGGGACGGGGGGTCATGTCCCCCCCCCACGATTTTGAAGGATGGGGGACACAATACAAATGTCCCCCCCCCGCCATGAATTAATGATGTGCATGCCAAAAAACTGTGATTTGGCTGGCCAATTTTGACAGGTTAGAAAATTTTGGCTGCAAAATATGGTTTTCGAGTCTTGCGCCCCCCACCCCCGCTTGTCAGAAAATGTTTGGCTGGCAATTTGGCAGGTTACAAAATTTTTTGGCTGGCAAAAAATAGGTTTCGGTTCGCGCCCCCTCCCGCTTGTCAGAAATTTGTTTGGCTGGCAATTTGGCAGGTTAAAAATTTTGGCTGTGGCAAAATAATGGTTTGGGCAGATTCCTGCATGTGATGTCGGCCCCCGACATTTTGAAAAGCGGATTTTGCGCCCCGATAGTCGTATAAGCACCTTCCATTACCTTCCCGATTACTGACGTCAAGGCTAATTGGACGAAATAGTTTTTAGCAATTTTTCTATACTACCCTTTCTGTGAAGTGATTGTAATATTCCTAATTTCCAGTCATGAGGTAGGATGACCTCGTCCCATCAGACTCATTGTAATAAATAATTTGAAGAGGTGTTCGAATTGATGAAGCTCTTCCTTCAGAAACCTTGGATGAATATAGTCAGGACCTGGTGATTTACTTCCATTAAGGCCGAGAAGTTTCTTTTCTACTTTTTACTGAAAGCTATAAAATCACTTCCTTGCGAGTGTTTGGTCCGTTATAATTAATGTCAACATCAGGTAATTTCTCGTGTCTTCATCGTACAAACCACTTGTAAAGATAATGATTTAAGATTTCTGCTTTCAACACTGCGCTAGAACAGCACGGTTCCACTTGAATCAATCAGTCAGCTCAATCCAGAGTTTATTTCAGTTTCCTTTTTGGATATTTCGCAAAATTCTTTGGGTTCGCAGATACATTCTACCAAGAATTCTGCTATATATCTCGGCAGTGTTCTGTCTCGTAAGAGTCTTAATTTATTTGCGCTCCATAGCTAATCATTCCGTGAACCGTGAGCCTTTCTCGGGGTAGAGCGGAAGGCATCGACCTTTGTATCGATGCGCGTCCGTGTCGTTTTTAGCTGCATCCTGGCCGAAGGGCCCCGATGAGCTTATGCCATGCCAGTGGCGTGAGCTCGTCCGTCCGTCCGTTCCGTCCTTCCGGTCCGTCCGTCCGGCGTCACAGTTTAAAATGCTTCTCTTCGTCATTTCTCAACGCGATTGTTTGATTCTGATTGTTTTCATATATAGGGCTAGGTGGGGGATTTAAAACTTCTACACAGTTAATCGTGAAATTATTATATTTTTTAATTTATGCAAATTTATTCGAAATGCACAAAAAATGCCTTCTTCTCCTTGACATTTCTCAACCGATTTTGATTTTGATTGCTTTACTTGGTAGGGCTCGGTATATGCACGTTAAAACTGTCAGCACAGAATTTTGAAATTATATCTCCATTGATTAAATTCATGGTAATTTATGCAAAATTTATCCCCAAATTAAAAATTGCGCTCTCTTTTACCGCAAGATTCTCTTGACGCGATTTTCATTCTGTGTTGTTTGATCTGATAGGGCTAGGTGGGGGCTTCAAAGACTTCTGCACAAAATTTTGAAAATTAATCAATTAATGCAAATTTAAAATTAATCAATTTATGCAAATTTATGCAAATTTTTCGAAATCACAAAAAACTGCTTCTTCTCGCTTCATTGCCTCAACCATTTTAATTGTTGAATTACATTTATTGTGAGGGCTGAGTTATCGCACATTAATTCTTTCTAGCAACAGAATTTTGAAATTATACTCCATTAATAATTATGGTAATTTATGCAAAATTAATGCCAAAAATAACAAATAATTGCTTCTTTCTCTCACATTTCTTGACGCGATTTTCATTCTGTTTTGTTTGATCTGATAGGGCTAGGTGGGGCTTCAAGATTCTACAGCAAAATTGTGAATTAATCAATTATGCAAATTTAAATAATCAAATTAATGGCAAATTTAATGGCAAATTTATTCAAATACACAAATAAAATAAAAAATGCTTCTTCTCAATTCATTCTCAACCATTTTGATTTAGTTTTGCTTATCGGGTACAGCTAAGCTTGTACACTAAACTTTCTACTCCAGAATTTTTAAGCGTTGTGCTCCATGTAATTAATTATGGTAAATTTATGCAACAATTTATTCAAAAAATAACTAATTTATTTCAGTTCTTATTTCATATCGAAGTACGGCTAATTAATTTGGTTCGCACTTCAAATGTGCTTTTTTCAACAACAAAAATCAGTATGGAGCCCCGAAGGGATCCGGGGATGGCAATCAATATATAATTCATTAGTTATTTATTAATTTTTTTTATATTATTTTTTTTTTCATGTCCCTGTCCAGGGCATGAAACTAAATATTTTTCTGACTCGACATTTTTTTATATTCATGTTCCTGTCCGGGAACATCAAATTTAATCTTTTGCACCAGTATAAAATTGTAGCCAATAGAAATTTCGAATATATGATGTTGCGAGATGCCGGATGAGCGCTACGTCATTGACGTTTTACTAGTTCAGGTAATTAATCAGACGAATCTTGACAGGTAATTTTACACAGTACATCATGGTATACCCGCCTGTATACATATGTAGCGTGTAAAAATACCTAGTCAAGATCGTCTGATAACTCCTGAATAAATGACGACCATGACGCGATAACAAGGTCGAAGCGCTTCGTTCTATTCCGGGGAAGCCTTTCATAAGAAAGAAATACAATAATGATAAATTTGGTGGCAGTCAAGATACATCCACCGCAGCATTTATAATTTCTGGATAAATGTGCGTTGTGGCCATATGCCGCGGGGGGGGGATACTATGTGCCGCACCGAAATAAAATCGCGGGCTCTGACGGGCTTGAGCGAAAAATGGGGGTCTTTGGAACTGGGAGCTAAGGCTTCAGAAAACCTCAAAATGCATGCTCTGGACTGCATCGCGGCGAATTCCGCGCGCCGTGCTGAAAAGGCGCAATGCTCTGGTCGACTTACGCCGGTTTGCGAATTTGGGGGTCTCTGGAATGAAAAATCAAATTTTTTTTTCTGTGAGCTTCCTGAATCGAGATGGCTGCTGGAAGCGGAAATTTGGGCTGAAATTGGGGGTGCTCTACCGCAGGCACATAACGTATCACACAATTATACTAAAGTTTCCCCCCCCCCCCGGGTCGCGGGGGGCAATAATGCTACTGCCAAATGAAAATGACGACCCCATTGGGTGTGTGAAATTTGTCAACCATCCCGCTACAACACAGACACAGACACAGACAGATACAACACACACACTACATCACACACAACAACACACACACAGCACACCACACACACACACACCACACACACAGACACAGCACCCCCACACCACATACACACACCCCCTACACACAATATACACACATGACACAGCACACAACACATCACTACAAACCCCACACACATTACACACAAGGGCGTAGGCTTGGGGGGGGGGGCACTGAGTGCAGCGTGCAGCCGCCCCTGCAAAGCAAGGAGTTCCGCCCCTGGGCAAGCAAAAAGAAATATTTCACCACTTTTGCTGGCTTTCAACGCCTGATTTTTTCTCAATTGTAGTTCCACACTCCCTATTATTATAGATGTTGCACGCTCCCCATGCCCACAACCAGCCTACGCCCCTGACACACCACCCTACACACAATATACACCACATGAAACACATGATTCACATGCACACACACAACACACACAATCACACATGCACACACACAACAAACACACACATGCGATCAACACACACCCACCTACCTACACCCTTCTAGTTAACGCTGATGGTACACAATGATAGTGAGAAAAGGGTAACCCCCTAATTTTTAATATTTTGAAATAATAAGGGGAAACCACCAACTGCCCACCCCCCCCCCCCATTGTCTGGGAACAAATAGTTGAAATAGCCAGGGGCCGGCGCCAGGAGGTATTATTATTTACGAGGGGAGAAAATACTGTCGGGAAAATTTTGTCCGGTAAAATCTCCGTTATTCTCATTAGCTTTCAATAAAATAGGGGGGGGTGAAATGCCTCCCTGTGGCGGCCGTCCGCTGGCTCTATGTAAATTGGTTTGCTGTGTAAACCAAATGTAAACCAACGCAGGGAAAGACACAAAACACCGAAATTACGAATAGTAACACATTTTTTTCCACTTTGGCTGCCAATAGGTGACACCTACGCGAACCTACTTTCTTCGTCATGTCACGTTTCGACGGCGGCGCGACATCATCCCAGTCGAGAATCAACCGCACGAGGATTAGGGTTGTCCTCACGTTGGGCTGTGGCGATGGATATCTGCTGTTCGTGAGTTGTAACAGTAGTTAGTCCCAATCGTTGTGATTGTGTTTGTTGATTTCATACATA
The DNA here is from genome assembly GCA_001188425.1 of Eucidaris tribuloides. Taxonomy (NCBI): domain Eukaryota; kingdom Metazoa; phylum Echinodermata; class Echinoidea; order Cidaroida; family Cidaridae; genus Eucidaris; species Eucidaris tribuloides. The sequence continues at coordinate 11,346 of JZLH01S0554702.1, forward strand.
GTACGCGTATACCTCTGCTAGAACTCGAACAAATTTTTCAAATAAACTGGGCAGAAGTTAAATCGGACGGGATGGTGAAGATTTGTTTTTGTATTTGAATATGGTAGCCAAAATGGTTATGTTACCAGTACGTATTATTTTGCAGTTCTCTCGTCGCGGAAATTCCCCTATGCGCGCGTCGCTACACGCGCGCCGTAGTCCCATTGCTAGAACTCGAACAACCCTATGCTAGAACTCGAACAGTAGATGCGACATTTACGTTTCTGCTTTTTTTTTTTTTATTTGCCCACCACTGTGGCAAACTTTTTTGTTTTTGTTTTTTCAAGACAATCGTATGGCAAACATAATTTCAACTTTAAAACCATTATTAAGGAAAAGTACAAGAAATAACAGGTAGTTTAATACAAGTTTACAATTTCAGGCTCAGTCATTCTAAACGTGTTTTGTTTTTTGTTTTGTTTTTCTGACAGCAGGCCAATACATAATTGCTCTGCAGGGCAAAACATATTCATTAAAATAATATCTTGACAAAAATTAAGATCATGACAAGTAAACTTATGGACATGTACATTGTACATGATTAAAAAGTTAATAATGATGAGAATATGATTTTTTTTTTTTTTAAATCAATATGCCCATCGTGTTACCCACATGCATGTCAAACGTCACATCAATCAACAATATCTTGGGGGGGGGGGGGGGGGGTGGGAGTCAATGATTGGCATTGCCATGGTAACCACAGCTTGCACCCAGCACGCTGACTCCAAACATCTGGTTTGGATTAAAAGTGCGACGTTAATTCTCGGAAAACCATTACCCTTTGTTTTATATAACAGTGAGGAGGAAAAGACAGAAAGAATTGGTGTTTGTTGACAGTGATGTTTTTCATGATACTTTGGAGTCGTGAGAAAAGAGCAAGTCGTTTCACTGGTTCTCACAGATTAGCAGGTGGATATTCATGTCAAATGAAATTTATGTTCTTCTTCTTTCCGTAACTGTCATGATTGTAAAGGTGGCAGTGCCAGGAGCAGTTTTGGAGGGACGAACGGCGATGGAAGGATGTTATGCTGACCAATCCTGAAAACAGTGAGCTGGAAGAGACCTATATTTGGCTGGCCTCAAAAGAAAAAAAAAGAATCTCAGCCCTTTAATTTTGAATATGTTCTGTATTTGTGTTTTTTTTTTATTTTCTCGTGTAAAATTTCTGTATAGATGCATGTTTGTTTGATGACATAATGATGAATATGGTATGATGAATCACTGTTATTTTAATGATTAATGTTCTAATTGTTTTTTATGTTTATTATTATTATTATTATTATTATTATTATTATTATATATTATATTATTGTTGTTGTTGTTGTTGTTGTTGTTATTTGTTGTAATAATTAATTACTATTAATTATTATTAGCATTAAAACATAGTTATTATAATCTAGTACATTATCATTATTATAATCAACATGCATTGTCATCAACTTTATCATAAATCATAATACCTCATGATTCATAATCAACATCATTAAGATCATACTCATAATTTTCAACATCATCATGACCCATCCATGGTCATCATCATAATTTTCAACATCATCATGACCATCATGGTCATCAATCATTATCATCATCATCAATCATCATCATCAATCATCATCATGAATCATCATCTGATTTATGACGGACTTTTCAAATTACAAAGAATTTTTCCATAAAACACTAGAAGGAAGCAAACTAACATTTTTGCAAAATGTTGGGTTTAAGTGGCGTAGCTAGGATTTTTTTCAGGCAGGGGGACACTGGGGCCTTGAAATTTTTAGGGGGGCACCAAATGATTTTTTTTTGGGGGGGGGAGGAGAGTGGACGCAAACACATTTTGTTTGCTTCCTTCATAATTTTGTGGGGGGGGGGGGCACGTGTCCCACCCATCCCCACCCGTAGCTACGCCCCTGTTGGGTTCACACTGTAGATATGCAACATCGATCATCGCGCCATCAAGCGAACTTGGGCCTCTTCGGTCTTAGTTCGGCCGGTAATCGGGGTCAATCTAGTGAATCCATAACGCCGTACGCAGGGGGGGGGGGTCTTTGGCGAAAGTGGGTGTTGGGGGAGTGATCGAAAATTTTGATTTTTCTTTTCACCGCTAAACACTCCCCCGCTGAGCGACTTTTTCGGCGACTGGCTAAACATGCCAGAAACATTCGAGTAGAAAGCCAGATAGATTGACCCCGACATGCCGCCAAAAAAGTGACTTGATCGGGCCGTGATCGAGTTGACAGATCGGCAGTGTGAACCTAGCATTACAGCGGGGTGATGAGTCCGTTTTACTCTTCGTAAGACTCCATGTGGAATGTTCTCGTCTGTCAATCATGAAAATTGATGAGATTATGGCAAAGTGTCCGCGTGACTGATTTCTATGTACATCAATGAATAGAAAATAGTGTACCTTTAATGTTGACATGTACGTCTATCATCACATTACGTAATTCCAAGATGAATTAACTACTTGTTAGAATGTAAACAAAGGACGAGCATTCTCTGACTCCACCTTTTCCCACTTTACTTCTCTGCTTGATTGGTTTGTATACGTTCGTTGTCGACCGTTTCTCTTCCACTCTGTGTCTCTCTGCGCGCAGTAACACCGTAAAAAATAGAAAATACAAGAGAGAGGGCGGGGATAATGATTTTAGCTGCTAATTCAATAGAATCAACTTTGTTAATTTAAGGGCCTAAGTTCATCAGGATTGGAGTAAATGAAGTTAGTCGTTTATGAGTTAGTAATGTTTCTTTTTTAGGCATTTGGTCAAAAAGTTTTCAATGACATTGGGATGATAATCAATGTTACTGAGTGGTGATGACGGAAAATAAGAGAAATGATAATGACTAATGATGGTTATGGTGACAATAATATTAGGTCTACAAGGTGACTGGATTGTGAAAGATTTACGATGTTGTAACTCGTGATCATAAGAGAAGAATAAATCAGTAAGAAAGGGAAGGAAAATAGGACTGTAGAAGGCTGAAGAAGGAAAAGAAAAGAGGACAAAGGAGAATGAAAGAACATAGTAATAATAAGTAGAACAATGACAATAATGATAAACTAATTATTAACATAAATAACTAGTCTTCAAGCAATTAACTTATGAAACTAAAGTAGACTTATCATTATCATTATCATAATTGTCATTGATTTTTTTTCTATTGTCTTGCTTCCATTTCTCCTCGCATCGTTCTTTTTATCCCCCTTTTCTATGTTTTCTTTTCCTATTTTTCTCCTGCTTCCTTCTGGCTGCTCCTGCCCTCTTCGTCCCCCTCCTCATTTCCTGTTTCTCTCTTCTTGTTCGCTCCTGTTATTTCTTCTTTTCTTATGTTCTCATAATTCTATTCTGCTTGTCTCGTTTCAGATTAATAAATATTCTGATATAGCAAGACTAGTTGATTCCCGCCCGAATGATGAATGTGGGCTGTAGAACTTCTGTCAACAGATATCTGTTGTAGGTGGTTTTAATGAGTTTGTAAACAAAGCGACACGAAGGTTGACCACTTGACCTTTCATGAACCTTTTTGCAGCAAGCTTGAGTGACGGCCTTTACTTATAGAATTGCCAATAAATAATCAGCTGTGAGAATTGCGCAATAATTTGAGCCTCGTGTCGCCAGTAAATTTGTCATGTGGTCAGAGGTGCTGGTATAATAGGAGGGGGACTGGGAGTTGAATCGTGACAGTGATAAACTTGCATAACATTCTTCGGATTGGGTTTTCTTTTATCTTTTGTGTGTGTGTAGGGGGGGGGGTGTATGTATGTGTGTGTGTGTGTGTGTGTGTGTGTGTGTGTGGTGTGTGGTGTGTGTGTGTGTGTGTGTGTGTGTGTGTGGTGTGTGTGTGTGTGTGTGTGTGTGTGTGTGTGTGTGTGTGTGTGTGTGTGTGTGTGTGTGACGGATGGGAGCGCTGGCAGGTATAATTGGTGTCTCATGTTGGGCTTGCAAATTTGGTGACCTCATTCAAGGACAAACATCAAACTACAACAATATCGAGCACTGTTGAAGAATTGAGCAGCTGTTTCATCGCGCGAAATCGGCTGGCTGAAAAGTTCGCCAGCGCGATGAAACAGCTGCTCAATTCTTCAACAGTGCTCGATATTGTGTAGTTTTGATGTTTGTCCTTGAATGAGGTCACCAAATTTGCAAGCCCAACATGAGACACCAATTATACCTGCCAGCGCTCCCATCCGTCACACACACACACACACACACACACACACACACACACACACACACACACACACACACACACACACACACACACACACACACACACACACACACACACACACACACACACACACACACACACACACACACACACACACACACACACACACACACACCACACACACACCACACACACCACACACACACACCACACACACATACACCCCCACCACACACACACACACAAGATAAAAGAGAAACCCAAATCCGAAGAATGTTATGCAAGTGTTATCACTGTCACGATTCAACTCCCAGTCCCCCTCCTTATACCAGCACCTCTGACCACATGACAAATTTACTGGCGACACGAGGCTCAAATTATTGCGCAATTCTCAAAGCTGATCTATTGGCCAATTCTACAAGTAAAGGCCGTCACTCAAGCTTGCTGAAAAAAGGTTCATGAAAGGTCAAGTGGTCAACCTCGTGTCGCTTTGTTTAACCACCCTACAACCAGATATCTGTTGACAGAAGTTCTACAGCCCACATTCATTCATTTCGGGGGGAATCAACTAGTCTTGTATATCAGAATATTTATTAACTGAAACGAGACGAAGCAGAATAGAATTAGAGAACATAAGAAAAAGAAGAAATAAGAGGAGGAACAAGAAGAGAGAACAGGAAATGAGGAGGGGGACGAAGAGGAAGGAGCAGCCAGAAGGAAGAGGAGAAAAATAGGAAAAGAAACATAGAAAAGGGGGAATAAAAAGAAGATGGAGGAGAATCGAAGAAGACAAATAGAAAAAAAATCAAGGACAATTATGATAATGATAATGATAAGTCTACTTTAGTTCATAAGTTAATTGTTTTGAAGACTAGTTATTTATGTAATAATTATTTATCATTATTGTCATTGTTACTTATTATTACTATGTTCTTTTATTCTCCTTTGTCCTCTTTTCTTTTCCTTCTTCAGCTTCTACAGTCCTATTTTCCTTCCCTTTCTTCTGATTTATTCTCCTCCTTATGATCACGAGTTACAACATCGTAAATCTTTCACAATCCAGTCACCTTGTAGGCCTAATATTATTGTCACCATAACCAACCATCATTAGTCATTATCATTTCTCTTATTTCCGTCATCACCACTCAGTAACATGATTATCATCCCAATGTCATTGAAAACTTTTTGTACCAACTGCTAAAAAGAAACATACACTCCTAAACACTAAACTTCATACTCCAATCCTGATGAACTTGGCCTTTAATTAACAAAGTTGATTCTATTGAATTAGCAGCTAAAATCATTATCCCCGCCCTCTCTCTTCTATTTTCTATTTTTACGGTGTTACTGCGAGAGAGACACAGAAGCCAGTGTTGGAGGTCTCGAGACTGGTCTT
>JZLH01S0554702.1:79161-91835 GCA_001188425.1 Eucidaris tribuloides
GTACTCGTATACTCGTATGTTATTACACACAAATAAAGATCACAAAACAAATATTACCTTATTCGTGACATGAAGTTACCATATGAGGGTTATGTTGTTATTTATGTTAAATAAAAATAAACAATTGAACATAGACATTTATATGTTTGACAAATTGAAATACTAGATATAAGCTATCCACATCAAATTTGAAGCATATAATGTAGATCATACCTGCTCATCTCTACAATCATATGAACAGTTTTTGCATGGCATAAACATTTAGCAATTATTCCATGTACAAGACACAAGTGGTATTGCACTCTGTCTAAACCATCAGAATCAACATCAAAGAGATGTACATTATTTTGATTTTCTCGTTATAAAGGCATTTGACAATGTTTCCAGTTTAGAAATTCTGAGCTTCATGATTCTCCATCATAAGCCTTGCAGTTCAAAATGAACTTTAAGTGTTTTTTTAAATAAAAGTTAATGGGGGACCATTTTGGTTTTACCCCATAGACTTCTGTGTTAAATAAAAGTTAATGGGGGACCATTTTGGTTTTACCCCATAGACTTCTGTGTTATTGAAATAAAATCCACAGGACATTGATTCATGCATAGATATTTATCTATACATAGTTTGCATGTGGCACCATAACTGTTTAAAGTTTTGTGGTTGGGGATTTTTTTCTTTTTCATTCACACACTACCGCAGAGGTCCGATATTAAAGTTTGACAGTTTTTTAGAATGGGGCTTCCACAATGTTGAACAATGTTAGTATGACTTAAAAGTTTGCATCGTGAAGTTGTAATTCGATCAAAGGTTCTCGGTACAACAACGCACGTTGGAAAACTCCATGTTCGGGTCAGAATGCCCTGGTTGTCATCAGGAGAATGAAGTGTCTTTAAAGCCCAAGTATAGTTTTGGTCGATCAGACAGATTTTTTGTCAATCTTTCACAAAACATTTTATTGTCACCCCAGATATCAGAGAACAACATCAAACCTACTGAAGATTGTTTTTAGTGACAAATTGTGATACTTAAATTAAAGGAAAGCATGTAGCAATATGTACATTACATATGGGAAATGTTGGGGGTCCTCCCCCCCCCCCGACATTTTCCCTTTTGAAGAATTTTCGGATTTAGCAATTTTCAGGGCATCGATCGATCATATAGGTATATCTAAAAAAAACATAATAACAAAGAATTTCATGTTTTACCATTTACCACAACTTGGTCTTTAATGTTTACATCTATGACAGAAGTCACCCTTGTCAGGCAAAGGATTAAGTTTTTATTTTTTTTTTTATCTTTCAGGAAGCCATGCTGGACACTCTGAACAACAAAGTAGAAGAGGTGTACCGCAACTGTATCGGCGATAACGAAGCAAATATCAGGTGTGTATTGGTGTTCCAGGACAGCTGCACTCTCTGGACAACTACCTCCCCCCCCTGCCCCCTCCCCCCCTCCCCTTGCCCCCTCCCCCCCCCCCCCGGGACCAATCACCACCCAGGCGATTACCCCCTAGTTCAAGAGTGCTTGCCCTTTTCCTGAACTTACTCTTTTTTAAAATGCTCTCACCTCATTCAGTTCTTATTTCCTGTCCTGGGATGTGAATTCATGTGTCATGAACTTGTTGTTTTATGAGAAAACATAAGAATACAGTGGGATTTGCATACATTGCAAACTATATTATGAAATCTACAAATTTTGTATTGTTTTGAGTTTTCCAAAAATATGAACAGTTAAACATTGGGTTCAGGATTTGCAAGTCTATCACCACTTCCCTTCATTATCATTACCAAACAGTGGTAAAGTAGTTACAAATGGTGTGTTGAAAGTTTGAAATCCATACGTCATGAACTTGTTGTTTTATAGAAAAGCTAATAACGATATGCTACCAGAATACTGTTCTTTCCGTGAGTTTAAATTTTGCTCAAATTGCAGAACACGGTTATGTATTTATTCGCATGACCAGCTGAGTGCTGCGGTCAATGGCTGACTACGTAAGCTAATATAGGTCAAACTGACTGAATTCTACACGACCTTCAGCTATCGGACAAATTCAGAACTAAAGGAACAGCCCGTGCATGGGCCGTTCCTTTGCAAATTTTGAAGTTTAACTGTCCAGATTTTCACGAAAACGAAGTATACTACCCAAAAGTTTTATATGAGAGTTTACTTATACTAATCTTCACATTGTAAATGATTTCAACTGAATTAATCCATTTTGCTGTTTTTGGCATGCAAATCCTGAACCCAATTTTTATACACAACTTGCAATCATTTAAATCATAAGTATATAGGGTGCATCTATAAAAAAGAGTTAAAACTTGAAGGTTGATTAATCATCCATCGGTTCTTGGGGGCATCAGTACCCTGCAGATGCTGACGAACATCGAGAACAAACTGGAGGAGCTGTTTGAGAGCATTGAGACCATGCCGCCGGAGAAGGTGGAGGCGGCGGAGAAGGCCAAGGAGAAGGAGAGGAGGCTCCGGCTCCGGGAGGAGAAGCTGGAGGCCCAGAAGCTCCACCAGGAGGAGAGAGTGAGGCGGGCCCTGGAGAGGGCACAGGCCGACCCCAAGAAAAAGGTCTGTAGACTTGATACATTTTGTCTTTTATATCTATTAACTCGTAACGTGTCGCTGGCGCTATTTTGTACCACAAATTGTAGCCCTCAAGAAACTGCCAATAATATAAACAAGTATGAAAGTAAAACAATTTGTTCTTTTATTTTTTTATAGCAGAGTAACAGCTCTCATTAAATCTCTCATAAAAGTGGGAGGTTTCTATTGGATATCTTCCTACAAATTTGAGAATTTATCACAGTTTTTAACTGGAAAATATATGCACATTTTCTGTGTAGGCCTACTTGTGGATATCTTTTGTTTTGAAATTTATCACAAGACAAAATTTTGTCTAAATTCAGAAATCCTAACCATGCCAAAGTTATTTTCATTACTTGGCAGAAAAGTAGTCGAAGAATTAACAGCAGCATTACCAATGATAATTTTGTAGCTAAAATGATCACACCTTTTGTGTTTTTATTTATTTGTTTTTTTTTATGCAAAATTATGTAGACTTGTTTGAAAATCAGTATTTGAATATTTTGTAGCTAAAATGATTCCATCATTTGCATTTAAGAACTTTTATTAATTAATTTAATGTTTATATGCACAAGTATGTAGACCTCTTTGAGAATCAGTTAACATAAAGGGCTAGCCCCCCTATAAAGCAGAAAATGTTTAAATGATATGAAATAAATAGATAAAAAGAGAAATAAATAAATAAATAAATTGAATTAAATAAATAAATAAGTGAATAAAAAATGAATAAATGAATAGATAAATAAATGAAATTAAATAAATAAAATAGAATAAATGAAATGATATGATAGAATGAAATAAATTTTTGTGTATTCCAATCAATCTCAGACTGGCCGCAAACTGGTTTACCGCTCGGAGCCGCCCCAAACCAAACGGAAGGTGGACAGATCCAAGGAGAAAGCTAACAAGGAGGAGGAGGAGATGGCATACTTCTTCACATAAATCATTATCCATTCCGAAATTGAATCCATTCCAACCACCACCCCTTTCCGTCCATATCTCTCTACATTCTATGCACTTAGATTGTAAACAAATATTCATATGCATACACAGATCAATCAGGCACTGTCATAGGTCCATCACAGTCAGATTTATGGGTAGCAAATGAAGAACGTATCTAGAAGTCGACATGAAGTTCGGGTTAGGGTTAGGTTTCTTGACTGTTACCTGAACGTCATGTCTCCTTTAGTTACGCTCTTCCTTATCAATCTTGAGATTCATGTGTTCCAGCTACCGCGCCTTCCGTTCATATCTCTCTACATTCTTTGCACCTAGATTTAAATACATATATACACTGGTCATTTAGGCACTATCATAAGTTCATTACAGTCAATTTACGGGTAGCAAGTGAAGAGAGTAACTGGAGGTCGGCATGAGGTTAGGGTTAGGGTTAAAAATCTAACCCTAACCTCATGTCTCCTTCTACTAGTAATGCTCTTCATTATCCATCTCGGGATTCATGTATTCCAGCTACCACGCCTTCCGTCCATATCTCTCTACATTCTATGCACCTGGATTTCAAATACACATAGAATGGTCAGTCACGAACTGTAATAAGTTCATTACGGTCAGTGAGATTTTCGGGTAACAAACAATCAGCGTAACTGGTGGTCAACATAGGGTTAGGTTTAGGGTTAGGTCTCTAACCCTAACCTCATGTCTATTTCTAGTTACTCTCTTCTCTTTTCGTCTCGAGATTCATGTATTCCAACTACTGCTCCTTCCGTCCAAATCTCTCTACATTCTATGCATTTGGATTTTAAGAATATACATACACTGGTCAGTCAGGCACTGTCGTAAGTTCATTACAGTCAGTGAGATTTATGGGTAGCAAACGAAGAGCTTAACTGGAGGTTGATATGAGATTAGGGTTAAGGTTAGTTAGGTTTTTAACCGTAACCCTAACCTCATATCTACCTCTAGTTACGCTCTAGCTTCGTTTGTCATCCGAGATTTATGGGAGACTCCACTTTGAAAAACCCCAGAAAAATCAAGGGTACAGATAAGTGAAAGTTTGAGAAAAAATGGACAAATATAAATAAAGCTGTGAATTTTTCAAGATTTCAAAAATTATTACAAAATTGGCAACATTGTGATATTCACTGTGAGAAACCGTCCATTTGTTTTGTCTGCAAAATATCACTAAATTTTCATTTTCTTTAATGTTTGTGCCTCGACACACTTACTTCACATAGGAAAACATGTGAAAAGGTGTTAGTATGAACATAATTACATTGAGTATAGACCTGAAGAAATTGTTTCTTCAGAGAAAATGTGAATTTAATTACATTTTGTGTTAGTATTAACCAAATTGAGGGCTGCTTGCATAGAACCACCCACTGCAGCCAGTTTCTACTGATCATAAGAATGTTTAAAGGTAAATGACATGATTGGGGGTAGTCATCAACTTGGGGTGAAACTACTCTCGAATCAAGGAAACTGTGCAAGGATACCACTGTGAAAATTTGGTAGTCAAAAGTTGACTCGTTCTGGAATAAATTCCATCTGCATGCCTTGTGACAGACAAATCTGTTGTGTAGGGTTCTATGGGAGGTATATTAGGGCACGAAAGAAACTATGTTCACGTTTGATTCGGCTTAAAGGCAAGGTTCACCCTGACATCAACTTGGGTTCCATCAAAGCAGGACAATGAGAGAAACATATTGATGAAAGTTTGGCGAAAATCCACCAAAGAATAACAGTTATGAAGTTTCAAAGTTTTAAATTTGTGACGTCACATACGAGCAGCTCGCTATATGTCATGTAATATAAATTCTATAAATTGCAATTTTTTAATAGTTCATGATAATTGAATAGAGTTTTTTCATAGTTGCATGTGTGTTTCTGATAATATATTGAATGCACAGGTAAAATCATTTTCAAATTTCTGAGAAAACGGCACTTTTATGGAATTTATTTCACATGACATATGGGGAGCTGCTCGCATGTGACGTCACAAATTTAAAACTTTGAAACTTCATTACTCTGTTATTCTTAGGTGAATTTTCGCCAAACTTTCATGAATATGTTTTTCTCATTGTTCTGCTTTTATTAAAACCAACTTGATGTCAGGGTGAACCTTGCCTTTAAGTAAACAAATTCAGATAAATCCTTCCAGCCAGGATATACAATCCAGCTGGTGTATCCATTGATATATCTTTCAACCCAGTCTGGTTCAAGAGGCATTTTTTTGTTTGTTTCTCCCAATCATGTGACTGCCCTTTAAATATTGGTCCAATTTTTCTCAAACTTTCACTGAAGTGTTTCTCTGATTTTTCTGCTTCTATTGAAAGCAACTAGCTTTGAATCTGGAATTCCCATTTAATATATATATATCCAGAAGTGTTACTGTCTAAGCAGCCATTTGTGACTTGAAATACCAAAACTATTTCTGCATGAAAGATAGTGACAGAAAAAAAAGCCATACTACAATGTGCTTTACCTTTGATGTTCTTTTACTTATTTTGTGAAAATTGGCATCTTCTTACAGCATGATGTGAAATGTTATATTATAGTTTTGTAACATCTCCTGTGGCAAAATGTCTTTCTGATACTTTATCTTCAAACTAATTTTGTACCAATTTTGCCTGCCGTTTGGAGAGATAGTTCCAAACATGGATGCACTTCAACAATTTTGTGACTGTATATTTTTCAATAAATAAATATTTAACAAGTTGTATACGCTGCGTATATACATGTGTAGTCAATATACAACGTCTCCGCAATGGAATCAAAAGTTTTGTGGCATGTTTATTGTTCATATAGTGCATGACGTCTAGCACTTCTTGTGCACTTAACACACTATAACAAATACAGAGATGAATTGAGTCTTCTCAAGTGTACAAGTATATTTTAACAAAGGGTATTTACTGTTTTAGGTGGCGATATCGAAAGAAATGACACAATAACTGTATGTAATTACATGCAATTTCACACTGTTGTCATGTATAGAATTTTCTTGTGTACTCACAAGCTTATAGTTTGTCTGTATTATATTCTTATAAGTGGTCTTCTTACCTTAAGTCATCTTAAAGGTATTATATGTCTTTCAGTGATTTCATGGGGAGCAGATTTCCAGTAGTATACTACCACATTCTTAGATGATATTCATTTTGATATCTTCAGTTTTGAATTTAAGATGACAAAGATGAATTTAGAAATATATTTTCTATTTTGTACATGGACACTAACTTTATAGATTTTGGTCACAGGTATGCAAAGATCTAGTAAAGTTCATTTTACAAGTGGTAGCTATATGTCATAACACTTCTGGTGTTTTAACTCTCATATTCTCGCCTTCACTATAAGTGTCCTTTGAGCCTATTCATAACCAGTCTTCTCGATGTGACAATATTTCTGCTTTATTTTTCTGTAAATATATACTTTTATAAATATATATTACAAAGATGTAAAATACAGTGTGTCGGAAATATGACATATAATAAAATATCTTGCACCTAACTCAATTTATGGCATGGCTGGTTCATGAAGTTGCATGTTGTTATCATGTGTTTAATGTGTTATTGAATTGTGTCAGTTTTGACACACACACATACACACACACACACACACACACACGCACACACACACACACACACACGCACACACACATACACACACACACACACATAGAGTATCGTCATCTGATTTATCTTACTTCATTTGACTATTATATATTACATATATACCCTGTACAATCATTAGTGTACCTATTTCTGAAATCCAATTTGGTCCCCTTGTACTAAGCATACTTCCCGTTTTTTTGGGGGGGGGGGACGGTCCTTACGTGAACTAAGTTCACGAAGGGTAACTGCGTGTCGTAGTGTGTGTGTGTGTGTGTGTGTGTGTGTGTGTGTGTGTGTGTGTGTGTGTGTGTGTGTGTGTCTCTCTCTCTCTCTGTATGTGTATGTGTATGTGTGTGTATGTGGAAGTGTGTCTGTGGGTGTGTGTCTGTGAGTGTGTCTGCATATTAGGGTCTGTGTGTCTGTGTGTGTTGTCTGTTATGCCTAAATGTGTGTATTCAAATTTGCTTCTCTGTTTTCTGCTTGACTGATTTTGATTCTGATTGCTCTGGTTAGGCGAGATCGGGGTTTACAAAATTCTCCATAAAATTGCTGATTGTGATATTTTATGCAAATACATTTCAAAGTTACCAAAACATGCTGTATTTCTGGAGGAATTCTGATTATGTTTGTTTTATCTGCTATGTCCTGATGGGGGCTTTCAATTTTTTGCACAAAATTCAAATTCGAATGCATTTATTTTCCATAATCTGAAAAAAATATATAATACAACTACAGTAATACACAATGCACACAAACGAAAAATATATACACACAATGGCAAGACAGTATTACAGAGTGTGGATGGGCATCAACGTATGGGCTAATTAAAAGCCTCTCCAAATCTGATCCCCCAAAGAAAAAATACATTGAAAATAGTTATCGAATACAGTATTGACACAGGAAATTGAACTCACACACGCGCGCACGCACACACACACACAAACACACACAAACGAGACAAACAGATTGAAGGGGACGGAATGCAAGCTACAATTTTCTATTATGGCACAATAAAAGGTAAAAAGTTCATTGAAAAGGCAGGCGTTGTTTACATCTTTTTCTAAATAATGAAAGACTTGGTATATTATTTCAAACTTACAGGCAAATTATTCCACAAAGTATGTCCAACATATTTTACAGTTTTCGTGGAAATATTATATTTATAGTATGGAACATATAGATTGTCATTATGCCTATTATTGTACATGTTCATAGATTTATTCTCAGTATTAATAACAATTGTCGAGAAACCTGGGTAAGAGACCATTTAGATATGAAAACATAAAAAGTACAAGTTAACGATTTATTAATATCATAGTTTGTCAGCAATTTTCAGTTTTAAAATAACGGATTTGTTTGTTAGGGGTTGTAAGTTTGTTATCAGTCTGATTGCACGTTTTTGAAAAAATATATGAATACGATCTAAAAGATAACCGGCACAGTTACCCCAGACAATATTGCAATACATATGAGGCAAGATCATTGCAAACAAAAGTTTTAAAAGAATATCTGAAGGTACTAATTGCGCTATCATACATGAATTCTTATCAGAGTTTCATTTTAATTTGTTAGCTAAGAACCATTGACCTTGTGTAATTCATTATTTGATATTGCACAAGTAGTTCGAATATCATTAAAAGAAATAAATAAATTACAATCATCTGCATATAAAATTTATTTTAAAATGCTTGCTACTATAGAAATTTAAATCGTTTTTATACAAAATAAAAAGCAAAGGACAAAGAACCGATCCCTGAGGAACGCCGATATAAATATTTTGAACAAAAGAAGAATGGCCATTGATATTGCTTGCGATTATGAAGGTAGCTTGTAAACCATTCAAGAGTAAATGCCTCTAATACCATAATATTTTAATTCTTCCAGAAGAATAGTGTGGTTTATACAATCAAAGGCGTGTGAAAGATCAAGAAATAATCCAATCACAAACCACTTATTCCCTAAAGCATCAGCTATATCACCGTAGAATATCCAGGTCTAAAACCAAATTGTTTGGTATATAAAATATTATTGTGGCATAAATAAAACACAAGGCGCTTGCGAACAAGTTTTTCAAGTAATTTAGAAAAGACTGACAAAATTGAAATGGGTCTAAAATGTGAAATATTAGAAGTATCACCTTTCTATGAATGAGAATATTGTGTAATTAAAAAAAAAAAATCTTATACTGATCTATTCAAAATCACAGAAAACGCTACTTAACACTAAAATCGTGTAATACTAGTTTAAATTTTACAAGTTTATCTGAATCTATTTTCCCAAAAGAACAACTTAAAACATTTACCTTTGGCAGGTTTATAACAGTACGTTAATGCGTAACTGTATAACTGTAAAACACCAACAAATAAGAACATTTTTTTCATATCCAATAAATAGGTAATAGGAAAAAAGTCTCATGTAATGTGTGTATTGTCATTCCTATCTCACGACATAAACATTCAAACATTCTGATATAAGGGCAATTCCAGCGTTACGGACATTACATTTCAGAGAATTTTTGCAACTTCAAAAGGTCATTAGGATAACACAACCTGTTTATTTTGAACTCATAAAATGGAATCACACACATATGGCCCTAAATTATATACAGTGAAAGTTTCCATCCATTACATCACTTCGTGTGGTAGTTACTGGACAAAATGTGTGCCGTTACGGACATTACATTTTTTGGACACAGCTTTTTGCATGCCTGTATGTTCATTGAAAAGTCTGTGAGTTTAAGCACACAGTTAAACCAATTTACTAATAAATTGAAAGGTAAGGAAGCGTTAAATAAGAATAAAGTTA
Organism: Eucidaris tribuloides; assembly: GCA_001188425.1. Classification (NCBI taxonomy): domain Eukaryota; kingdom Metazoa; phylum Echinodermata; class Echinoidea; order Cidaroida; family Cidaridae; genus Eucidaris; species Eucidaris tribuloides. Next base: position 89,122 of record JZLH01S0554702.1, read on the forward strand.
AATTTAGTGAAACAGATGAATCATGTTCCATCTACAGCCATAATTGTGGCGTTACGGACATTACAGATTTGTCCACTTTCATAAAGTAGTAGGGGTCACATGATTGTACAGTGTATTAATATTTTTGGTTCTTTTCAGTTTGATAGTACTCCATAGACATTTAAAAATGTTGCCATAGCACTTTCATGATATCTTTTATTTTTGAAGTTGCCAATTTGAGGACTATTTGGGGGTATACCCCCATACTTTATTAGTTTGTTGACTTTTTTTCATAGTAGAATCTAAAAGGCTAAATTTATGTCTCCAATGGATCGGTGATCTGTAAATAACATGTAAATCAGCCTTTTGACCTTTTTGTAATTGATGATCAAATGCGTAATCATAAAAAATGTGTCATTACAGAAACGTACGGACATTACACTTTTCATTCATATCAGCTAGGACATACATACCCATGACTGAGCGTAACCATATGCTAATAAGCTGCTTTTGTTCTAATTAAAACAAATGCATAATAGTTCAACAAAAGTTCAATAAGTCTTTTTACACAATAAAGGATGTGCTTTTCTGTGTTTTCAGACGTACATTTAAGTCAAGTGTCAGAAAGGTCTGTTCAGAGGATATTATCATATTCTGCTTCCATTTCAGCTTGGAAACAGAAGTGGTTCCTGTTGTCCATTGTGGGAGAGGGTAGCAAATAACTCTTCCTATTCTTTGCTGTGCTGTGTACACAAAGAAATTCATGGATCCTGGTCTTTTCAGAAATTTCATACTGCATCCATCAGAATGAATCCTTCTTGATCGACAAAATACTTGGCAGATTGTTTTGTCTTAAATCTCTACATGAAAAATGACCCCATTGGAAGCTATAAAGCAGGAGTTGGTTGTTCCTCTTCCTCATCCTCCTGTTATTCTCCAGCATCACTGAAGACGAATACACTTGCTCAGCTTGATAAGCAGTTGCTGTGTTTGCAGCTATGCAAACGATCAGGGAGGGCATGGGGAGTAGTACAAGTACATGACAAGGCTGTAGAGGATTAGTCAAATCCAAAGTGAAATAGTACATTCTTGCTGAAGTAATGTGCTACATTAATGTTAAAATAAGTTACAAGGTATCTACTTATGACAGATATCAACATTACAGTGTTGAATCCATAGTATTTGTACTGTAATCATGCAGCTACACTTGTGATACAAAATTGTAATGTCCGTAACGCGTTGGTTGTGTAATGTCCGTAACGCTTTTTTTTTGGATGAACAATACAAATTCTGGAAAAAAAATTCTGGATATGTTGTGTGATATCACATTTTAGCTTTGCATTTGAATTTAGAACAAAATTGGACCAAAACATAGTGTACTGTAAAAACTTTTATATCGAAAACGTTACGGACATTACACTTCCAGCGAGAGGGAAATCAGAGAAATTGAAATAGCCATTTTTCAGAAAAGATTTATTCTCTTGTGGTATCCAGCGGGATGATGTTAAAATGAGTCATCAGCTTTATTTTGGCATAAAAATAATTTCCTGAAAGTCATTTATAGTGACAATTTTTCACACTACAAGAAATAACTGCAAAACACACTGAATTTTACTGCAATGTCTTTACATAATCACTTTATTTCAATAGCTCAAAAATATCTTTTTCGACTTGATCCGCAATTTTGTTCATTAGGTCATGTTGATGTGACCCTTCCTGAATACTTTCCCGGGTAAAACGAAGTTGTTCCTTGATTTTCATTTTTCCACCCTTGGGTAACATTTTCCGTGGAATTGCCCATAAACATTAATACAAACAAGACATGTCTCATTGCAGATATACTCAATTTTTCATGACGTTGAAATACTGGATTATTGATTGTACATCAGGCCATCCCCCACATTATTTTTTTTTTGGTCGGGGGGGGGGTATATATGTTCCCCTCTTCCCCGCCCCGATCGATCATTTCACCGAGTAACTTTGGCCAGAAGTTGTGAAAGTGGCCAACCTGTCTTAATTTGTCTTTCCAAAAAACATTGGTAGAAAATCGACAAATCTAACAATTTTTTCGTCATCTTATCACACCCCAAAAAACAATTCAAAACTTGCTAATAAAACTATTTTATTGAATTGATTACCGTATTTTCATTAAATACATTCAAAAGTTCACGATTATGCTCACTTAAAAATGACAAAGAAAGCCAAAAATCTTTACATAATTACAGAAAAGACAAAGTATAATACGCATAATAAACATGAATAACTGTTACATGTCGTTTTTCCAAAAGGATCACATAGGCCAACTACGCAATTCGGATTAACGGACCCCGTATAACGAATCTTATTCCATTTTTGGATTAACGAGTCTAGAAATTTGTTTTTCAGAATAACGAATCTGAAACCGATGGAAGGAATAGCAAACACTGCCCGGAATAAAAAGCATAAACCGATAAAACTCAAGAATAGTGTTGGTCGATCGGACAACTTTTTCGTCAATCGTTCACAAAGTCTAGGCACACTGTATTCAATATTGTAACCCCAAACAACGGAAAACAATATGAAACCCACTGAAAATTGTTTATAGTAAACAATTGTGATGTATAAACATGTGCGTATAGCTATGGGAAATGTGGCAGCCCCCCCCCCCCCCGATATTTGACATATTGAGTAATATCTCAATTAGGAGAGTTTCAGAGTGCGCAATCTCCAGGGCATAGATAGATCATATATATCTG